>JASVEL010001587.1:0-72617 GCA_032618575.1 Nicotiana noctiflora | reverse complement strand
CAATTCCCATATCTGCAGCTGTGCAATCTGATACTTAAACGAATTTTAAACCCCTTTTCACCATTCTTTCAAAACCCAACACAGCACACACGATTCTCCAAGAGCAATATCACTCCAAATCACTTGTAAGTCACTTTTTACTTTATTCTTTCAATTCCTAACATCATTAAACATGTTTTCCAAGAGAAATCAAAGGTTTTCATGGTGGAAATTGTTGTTTTTGGGTAGAACCTAGGTTTTTCATGAATTGGGGAATTAGACCTCGATTTGAGGTTCGATTTTGAAACAAATCATATAATTGAACTCGTGAGGGAATGGGTAACCAGATTTTGGTCCGAACCCCGAGTTCCGACCACGTGGGACCAGGGGAAGTTTGGGAAATTTTGGGTTAAACTTTGAGAAAACCATTTTAAGCATCCAAACCAATCTACATAGTATTTATTAAAGTAATTGAAACAATTGTGATTAGATTCGAGCAAGTTGAAGGCTGAAATTCGAGGTAAAGCGATAATTGAAGGATAATTGGACTTCAAGGCTTAGAGGTAAGTGTTTGATCTATCCTAGCTTGAGGGAATATGATTTAATTTGCTAATTGCTATGTGATCGAGTGCGGTGTATGGGCTGTGGTGACGAGTATCCATACACTAGCGTTTAGCATGATCGTGAGTCGTTTGTTAACATATATTGTGAGTTAAGATGGGATGTTTTTAAGTCATAATCTTGAACCCTTGCCGATTGTGAATTTGATTATTGTTTTACCTTGCCGGGACTTTATTGTGAAGTTGACTATTGATTCCCTTGCCGGGACTTTACTGTGATGATTATTGTGTCCCTTTGCCGGGACGGTTCATGTTAATTGTTTCATTCTTTTGCCCTTAACTGTGATTGTTATTTGGGTGAGGAAGAGTGATAATGCACAAAAGGTGATGCTGTGCCTTGTTTATTGATTATGCACGAAGGGTCATGCCATGCCTTGTGTTATTGATTATGCACGAAGAATCATGCCGTGCCTTATTATACTGATTATGCACGAAGGAACATTCCGTGCCGTTGTTATTTGAACCATGCACGAAGGATCATGCCGTGCCATGGATGTGAGGATGAGAGTAAAAGCACGAAGGGTGAAGTGGTGCACTTTTATTTGATTATTTGGTGAGGATGAGAGTAAAAGCACGAAGGATGATGCCGTGCAACTATTTGAATTTCTTGTTTTGGTGATAGCTGTTTTTACTACACTCTGATTCTCTTAACTGACTTATTATATGTTGCTGATTTTGTTTCTCTAGCATGATACTCCTCTGTTAATTGTGTTATTTGATAATCTTGTTATTTTTATAGCATATACATTTATAGAACTGCACAGGTTTATATAAGTGTCTGGTCCTAGGCTTGTCACTACTTCGCCGGGATAGGCCAGGCACTTACCAGCACATGGGGTCGGATTGTGCTGATACTGCACTTCTGTGCGTTTTTGCACAGGTCCAGGTTTCGAGCAGGAGCAGCAGCAGAAGTAGAGTACTTGTGGGAATTTTGTGCCTCCGAGACCGAGGTAGCTTGCAGGCGTCCGCAGGCCCGGCGTCTCTTCTATTTATTTTTATTTATTGCTTGTGGTCTCATTGTTCCGAGACAGACGAATGTTAATTATTTTCTTTCAGACCATTATGTGTAGTTATTCCTTAGTAGTTCGTGAGTTGGTGACTCCACAACTTGGGTAGAGGACTATATCAGTTGTTTTACATTATTATTATTCATCTCTATTTCAAAAGACTTCCGCACTTAACAAATTGAGTAATTATTTCTTGCTATTGAATATGAGAATATAAATGATGGTATGAACAAAAAAATGTGAGCTATTTAGCCATAAAAGCCATAAATAGGCGCCATCACAATCCCGATGGTGGGGGAAATTAGGGTCGTGACAAAACAAGATTATGAGCTATTCAGCCATAAAAGCTACAACCCAGGCAATTCAAACATGCACCGGTGGAGCTCTTGGGAAAAAGAAGAAAGAAGATGTGGTCATTGTAGAAGGGAGATCATGGTCAAGGAATCCTAATCCATACTACCATTAACCTCTCCCACATCATCAACCCTGCTCACCAGCACCATATGGCCCACCACAACACTATTATCCTCCTCATGTTCCACAATTTTCTGTACACCATGCTCAAAAATACCCACCACCGCCTACACCATGGCGAGCACCAGCACGCCATAATACCTACCACACTCAAAACACATACCCATCACCCAAAACATATATAAATCCTGGTGGAACAGGTTTTCGTCCTAATCCCGATGTTAGGAATGATAGGATGCAAATGAAGAAAACATTTACTCCCTTGGGTGAATCATACACCAATCTGTTTCATAGACCGAGGCAGCTCGGAATCCTAAACCCTATTGACTCCAAAATCCCTAACCCACCACCGAGGAACCTGGACAAGTCTGTTAGCTGTGAGTACTATTTGGGAGCTCCAGGACACGACACTGAAAAGTGTTGGCATTTGAAAACCGCAATATAGAAGCTTATTAATTCAAGAAAAATTGAAGTCCAGGATCCTGAAGCTCCCAATATCATACAAAACCCCTTACATATTCATCATGAAGCTCATATGATAGAATTAATACAAAGGGGAGGTTGCAAGAAGCCTTCCAAAACTGTAATGATGATTAAGGTAAGCGGATGCAAGGTAGAGGAGAAAGTAATGGGTGAGAAAACGATTATTGCAGTCAAGAAAGTAGTGAATAAGCCAGTGATGGTAACAGAGCCCGAGCCAGTGAAGGTGATAGTTCCAGGAGCAAGTGCAAAACCAGTGTTGACTGTAAAAGGGGCACAAATAGAGCTGGTCATTATCAAACCGGTTAGTCAAATGCCCGTTGTGAATGTTAAAGTTGTGCCCTGGAATTAAACCAAGGTGACCATCATGTATCAAGGGAAGGAGATTAAATATGAAATTTGTGAGACTCACGGGTTAACAAGGTCGGGGAGGTGCTTTGCTCCCAACGAATTAAGAAAAGCAAAACTCACCAGAGATAATCCGACTACTATAAACAAAGTTGTCACTGAGTAGGAGGCCGAGGAATTTTTATAGAAAATGAAAGCTCAGGACTATTCGACAGTAGAATAATTGAGAAAGACACCAGCGCAAATATCTCTGATGTCCTTGCTGATTCACTCTGATAAACATCATAGTGCATTAATGAAAATCTTGAATGAGGCTCATGTGCTTGAGAAGATTACAGTGATTCATCTTGAAAAGATCGCAAATAAAATCTTCGAGGTAAATAGAGTGGCATTCTCAGATGAATGAACTACCGATAGAAGGAACGGAGCATAACAGAGTGTTGTATCTTACTGTGAAATGTGAAGAGTCAGTAGTGACCCGCATGCTGATTGATAACGGGTCGAGTGCCAACATATGCTTTTTGTCTACTCTAGGAAAGCTCAAGATTGATAATGAAAAAATCCACAAGAACATCATTGTGTGTGGATTTGACGGAGATGGAAAGAATACTGTTGGAGACATCGTGTTGGAGCTTACCATCGAACCAATAGAGTTTACGATGGAATTTCAAGGTTTGGATGTTGCTGTATCCTATAATATCCTACTGGGTCGACCATGGATTCATGCGGCGAAGGCTGTGCCATCCTCACTCCATCAACTGGTAAAGTTCGAATGGGACCGTCAAGAAATAGTGGTCCATGGTGAAGACAATTCATGTAACACTATGACTCCTTTCGAATAGATTGATGGCGATAAAGGGCCCTGGGTATACCAAGTGGCAGATACTATATCTGTTGATAAAATTCCTGAAGGTGAGCATGTTCCGATGCCCTAGATAGTTTCTGCATCAGTTATGGTTTCTACGGAGATGTGGAAAAATGGGTTTCTCCCTGGGAAAGGGTTGGGAGCTGCACTACAGGAAATCACGCAGCCGGTATCTCTTTCAGGAATCATTGACACCTTTGGATTTGGATTTAAGCCAACCATTGTTGATATAAAGAGAGCTCGAAAACCGAAAAAGAAAGGTTGGACCCTCCCTAAGCCTATCCCCCAACTCTCCCAGTCATTCGTCAGGCTTGGTACAAAGATGCATCCGGCGACGGTCATGCCCAACTTAGCAGAGATAAAGCTAGACAAGGAACTACTTGAAAGATTTGAAAAACTATTTGAAGAAGTTAATATGGTAGAAGCGGCTGAGGGCATAAGTAAAATGGATGTCCAATTTGTTGGAACCAAGCTAAATAACTGGAAAGCTACTCCTCTTCCAACTAGAAGGGAGTTGTGGTAGTTAGCTTTATTGTTTCATTTTAATCTATTTTATTTCAAGGCTGTAATGCAGATTTTATGTTCCGTCCAATCGGACATGTCAAACTTTGTTATCTTTTAAAATTTTAATGAAAAGCAATCTATTTCTTCCTCCATTCCTGATAGCCTTATTTTATTTTTCTTTTCTTTTCTTGTACACTCCATTTTATGCTGATTTCAATGATGTGTCATGCGTCAGGAATTCCCGGCCCAGTCTTGATAATCAAATAGTAATACAAGAAATTGAATGCAATAATGAGGCAGAGTATGATAACGAGGAAGTTTTGGAAGAAATTAGTAAGGGTTTGAGCCAATATGAAGAAAAACCCAAACCGAACGTAAATGAGACGGAGGCCATTAATTTGGGGGATAAAAAAAATATTTGGGAAACAAAGATAAGCGTCCATTTGGAATCCTCACTTAGAGAAGACTTGATAAAGTTGCTGCATGAATACAAAAATATATTTGCATGGTCATATGATGACATGCCAGGATTAAGTACCGATTTGGTAGTCCATAAATTGCCCACTTACTCGGAGTGCCCGCCCATCAAGCAGAAGTTGAGGAATTTCAAAACAGATATCAGTGTAAAATAAAAGAAGAAGTCAATAAGCAGTTTGAAGCAAAGGTTATATGGGTTACCAAATATCGCACCTGGTTAGCCAATGTTGTACCGGTTCCGAAGAAAGACGGAAAAACCAGGGTGTGTGTTGATTATCGAGACCTCAACAAAGCAAGTCCAAAGGATAATTTTCCATTGCCAAACATCCACATAATGATTGACAATTGTGCCAAACATGAGATTGGTTCTTTTGTGGATTGTTATGCGGGTTATCACCAGATCTTGATGGACGAGGAAGATGCGGAAAAGACGACATTCATTACGCCTTGGGGAACATACTGTTATAGGGTGATGCCATTTGGACTGAAAAATAATGCCGGAGAAACATATATGAGGGCAATTACTACCTTGTTTCATGACATGATACATCGGGAAATTGAGGTTTACGTGGATGATTTCATTATCAAGTCCAGAAAGCAACATGACCATGTTAAAGACCCGAGAAAATATTTCCAGAGGCTTTGTAGGTACAATCTCAAGCTCAATCCAGCAAAATGTGCTCTTGGTAAGCCGACGTGGTGTTGAATTGGACCCGTCTAAAATCAAAGCCATCAAGGAGTTACCTCCACCAAAGAACAAGAAAGTTGTGATGAGTTTGCTCGGCAGGTTGAATTACATCAGCAGATTTATCGCTCAGCTTACAACAACTTGTGAGCCTATTTTTAGATTGCTGAAGAAAGATGCTGCAGTGAAATGGACTGATGAATGTCAAGCTGTATTTGACAAAATCAAAGAATACCTAGCAAATCCACCTGTATTAGTTCCTCCGGAGCCAGGAAGACCGTTAATCCTTTATTTGACGGTATTGGGTAATTCTTTCGGCTGTGTATTGGGGCATGGATGTCATTGGGCCAATAGAGCTAGCAACATCTAATGGGCACAGGTTTATTCTGGTTGCCATTGATTATTTTACTAAATGGGTGGAGGCAAAGACGTTCAAGGCGGTAACCAAGAAGGCAATGGTTGATTTTGTACATGCAAATATCATTTGCTGGTTCGGAATTCCGAAGGTGGTTATTACAGATAATGGGGCAAATCTTAATAGTAATTTGATGGCAGAGACATGTCAGAAGTTTAAAATTATGCATCGCAATTGCACACCATATCGGCCTAAGGCGAATGGATCAGTTGAAGCAGCAAATAAGAATATTAAGAAAATTCTTCAGAAAATGGTGGAAGGATCGAGACAATGGCATGAGAAATTACCTTTGCTTTGCTGGGATATTGCACTACCGCTCGCACTTCAGTAGAAGCAACCCTTTATTCATTAGTGTATGGCACGGAGGCAGTAATACCCACGGAAGTTGAAATACCCTCCCTTCGAATCATTGCAGAGGCAAAGATTGATGATGATGAATGTGTTAAAGCCCGACTAGAACAATTGAGTTTGATTGACGAGAAAAGACCAACAGCAGTATGTCATGGGCAACTGTATCAATAGAGAATGGCTAGAGCCTATAACAAGAAAGTACGTCCGCAAAAATTTGAAGTCGGACAATTGGTGTTGAGGCGCATCTTACCTCATTGGGCAGAGGCAAAAGGAAAGCTCGCTCCTAATTGGCAAGGGCCATTTGTTGTATCACGAGTGTTGTCTAATGGAGCGTTATATCTAACAGATGTAGAAGGAAAATGCGTAGAAATGGCCATCAATTCTGACGCAGTCAAAGGATATTATGTATGATTTCTTTCATGTATCTAATTGTATTTGTCATAGTTTGGAATTGAAATGATGAAGGCATTTTGTTTCGCTATCCAAATACTTTATCCATCGCTATCCCTTTGAGCTTTATTACTTTATTCTTTCATACCCCACTTTCGGAATCAACAACAAAGTCAAAAACTGAATGATGAAATGTCAAAGAAAAGAAGAACAGAGGAATATTAAAAATGAAAAGTTGAAAAAAAAAGAAGAAGAAAAAGAAGAAGAAGAAGAAGAAGAAGAAGAAGAAAAAAGAAAGAGAAAAAGAAGAAGATGAGAAAAATGGAAAACAAAAGGAAAAGAAAAGGAAAATAAAAGAAAGAAAAATACAAAGAAGGAAGAATTGGAAGAAGTAAACATCACAACAATGAAGCAATTTTATGATCGAACTACGTTTTGACTTAACCCCGAATGGGTATGTAGACAGCCTCACTGAGGTTCAGTCATAACAGAAAGAAAGGCCAAGGTTCCCCAAAGATTGAAACTGGGGCAGAAGTTATAATCATTGTAGAATATATGATTCCAGAAGTTGTAATTCTTGAAACCCAAGTTGGAAATTTTGAGCCTTTATATCTTTCTTTCTAAAACCCATCCAAAAGCCACATTACGATCCAAAGAAAGACCTTCTGATTAGTTTCAAGAAATGACAGTACAAGTAGGTGAAGAAAGACATCCTATGGACAACACTCTGGTACCGGAAGATGGAAAAAATAAAAATACGAAAATGAGAGAGTCTTATTGGTGAAAATCCTTGCAGGCACCGTAAGGCGATATGAGGTGAGAGAATTAAAATGAGAGAGTCTTATTGGTGAAAACCCTTGCGGGCACCGTAAGGTGATGTGAGGTGAGAGAATTAAAATAAGAGAGTCTTATTGGTGAAAACCCTCATGGGCACCATAAGGCGAAAGTGAGAAAGAAGTTTGTGGGGGAAAGCGGCAAAAGCAAGCAAAATTTGGGTTTGTTAAAATAGGATGGTAAAAATAAAGTTGGCAAAAATGCCAATTGACAGTTGATGGGTTGGATATACTGGGTCGGTTAATCTAAATACATGACATGATCAAAGGAATCAGCCTTCCCACTCAGATAAGTCTCGTCCTTTTATCTTTTAAAAGCATTCCTACCCTCAAAACTTCGAGTTCATTGCATTTCATTTTTCTTGAAATCTCTCTATAAGACATTGCCAGTCGAATCTAACTTCCAGCTTCTCAGTTATATAGCACAACAAGATTGTGGTTCATCAAAGGACAATTGAAAAAAGAAATGACATATGGCAATCATATATTTGGAAGAAAGCAAAAGGAAAAGAAACAACAAGAGAAAGGCACAAGGAAAACAGTTGGGTCATTGGGGTCAGAGAATTTTGAAAGATAGCCAGGAATTATGGCAAGGCAATATAAGAAGCAAAACGGAGCAAACTAAAATATGGAAGCAAGGCCAATAAGAATGCCAACAGCTAACCACCATTTTATACTAACAAATTGTTCTTTGATTAGAGCAGGGACAAAAGATTCAAATTCTTACTAATCATTTTAAACTGAATATGACCAATGTGGATAACAAGGGAGCACAAATTTTGGCAATCAGGCACCCACCTGAATAATAAGGGAATATCTTTTCAAAGTTCAGCAAGCGAGCGCCCACCTGAATAATAAGAGAATATCTTTTCAAAGTTCAGCAAGCAGGCACCCACCTGAATAAGAAGGGAATATCTTTTCAAAGTTCAACAAGCAGGCGCCTACCTGAATAATAAGGGAATATCTTTTCAAAGTTCAGCAAGCAGGTGCCCACATGAATAATAAGGGAATATCTTTTCAAAGTTCAGCAAGCAGGCACCCACAAGTTCAGCAAGCACGCGCCCACCTGAATAATAAGGGAATATCTTTTCAAAGATCAGCAAGCAGGCGCCCACCTGAAGATAAGGGAATGTCTTTTCAAAGTTTAGCAAGCAGGCGCCCACCTAAAGAATAAGGGAATGCCTTTTCAGAGTTTGTAAGTAGGCGCCAACCTAAAGAACAAGGGAATATTTTTCAAGAATAGCAGTCAGGCGCCCGCCTGGAAAATAAGGGAAGTATAGCACAATTTCATCACAAGTCAATATTCAGTAACATCATGCACCCAGTTATGAAACTGGGGCAAGTTTTTACTTTGTTTTCAAGTTGAAAGCAGGCGCCCACCTGAAAAATAAGGGAATATCTTTTCAAGTTGAAAGCAGGCGCCCACCTGAAAAATAAGGAAATACTTTTTCAAGTTGAAACCAGGCACCTACCTGAAAAACAAAGGAATATATTTCAAAATATGTTGTAAGCAAGCACCCACCTGAAGAATAAGGGAAGTATCATTTGAAATTCAGCTTTAAATCATGATATTTAATAACATGGTATACCCAAGCACCATACTGGGGTAGAAATTTTGTTTTTCTTATTTTTTTTAAGACGTAAGCACCCACCCATCTGGAGAATAAGGGAATACATTTTTCAATTTCAACAAGCAGGCACCCACCTGAAGAACAAGGGAATACATTTCAAGCAAGCTGTAAGCAGGCGCCCACCTGATTGAACACGTGAATACTTTTTCAAGCAATAGTAAGCAGGAGTCCACTTGAAGAATAGACACAATCAAAAGTTATGCAAGATACAAGTTCAACACAAGAACAAGCTGGAAGACATAGATAGGATTTTTGTAAATCATAGAGTATAGCTTAGGCTAGCTTCTTTTATCTTTACCACGGTATAATAAGGGGATCAACAATCAGCGACAACAAGCAACAACAATAAGATCACAGCTCCTTGGTAGTCCGAGCTACCAAACATTCCTGAACTTCACTGACCTGATTCCTATTTAGCCTAGGATATGTAGGCAATCCATGAAGCAGGATGTGATCAAAACTTTGAAAAACTGCTTCACACGGAATATGCGAATGGGAAAAAATCCCTCATTACTGCTCACTTATCTTTGCACTGAAACTCTGCGTGTTCCCAAGCAAAGAGGGGCATCAGTGAACACGTGATTTTTGCCCCAAGAAAATTATTCCAAAATATATGCAAAAATAATTTTTGAATTTGTGTGGAAATTTGTTGATATTTGTTTGCTTAATAATAACTCATAAAACAAGCGAAAATACCAGGATTCATTTTTTTCTATTTTTGAAAACAAAACAAAGAAAAATCAAAATATCATACATTTTGTATTAATTAGAAAATACCAAAAAATAGAAATTAATTACTCTTTAATTTTAGAAAAATCAAAAAATTAAAAGAAAATACAAGGAATAATAAATACAAGAGTAAAATACAAAAATATAAAAATAAAAATAAATACCAAAAAAGTGAATATACAAAATGCAATGTATAATGTAAGGTACAAATACAATATACAAGAATTGGGCCAATTACAATTCAGTGGCCCAAATGATATAACACACAGATCAGGCTCGAATGAAAGGCAAACCGGTCAGTCGTAATACTAAACAAAACGACACCGTCCAGGTTAATTGAATCTGGACCGTTGAAAATGTGATCAAACAGCCCTGGAGTAACGATTGTTTAATAATAAAACTACGTTGCCTGATGGAATTAATCTGAACCGTTGGCAACCTTAATCTAAGGGTCACAATTAAATGACCAATTAATTGAAACGGCGTCGTAATTGGATCAGTTGAATTTGAGCCGTTGGAACATTTTTTGGTCTCAGATCAACCAAGGGTATTAAATACACAAAATATAACATATTATTTCATTTGAAAGCCTTCGTCCCTAAGTGAGAAACCCTAGCCGCCATAACTCCCTCTCCACCATCGCCAGAACTCTACTGACGGTGGTTTACTACCTCTTCTAATCTGTCCACCATTAACACCCCTTCACCGTCTCTTTCTCCTCTTTCACCCTACCCTATCAACTCCCCCAGAAAACCCCTGGAAAATGTAGAATAATCCAAAAGGTGTCACCAGAACCCTACTCCGACGACCACCACTTATGAACCAAGGTCTGTCGTTAATACCATATGACCGTCTCCTCATCATTTTCAGCCCCACCTAGGTAGTTTTCCTCAAATAAGCCCCAAAACCTTCGAATATTAAAAGATGTGTCGCCGGAACCCTACTCCGGCGAACACTCCTAGTCCAAAAACCACCATGTTAAACCCATATCCCTATTCCTAAGAGTCTTTTCACAAAAAGACTTGATGAGTCTTCTCGAGGATAAAAAATCCAACAAAAGAGACTCCTGAACTTCCGATGTTCTGGAAAATCAAGAAAAGAAAAGAAAAATGAAGAAAAAAAGAAAACAGAAGAAAGAAAGAAAATAAAGAAACAAGAATCGAAAAGCTAAGTACCCTAATCCTGATTTTTCTACTTGCATGTCTCTTTCCTGATCTTTTTTATTCTTTCTATCACATGTTTCTTTGCCTTCTTGATTATTCTATGTGTTCTATTACATGCCTAGTTGCCTTCTGATTGTGCTTAGTTGTGAAAAGCATGCCTGTAACCTTTTAGTTTTATGATATTTTCTACTTTGGAATTACATGGCTATGGTTTTCTTTTCTGATTAAAGTTCTTAGTCAAAAATCTCTTGTTTTGTAGTTCATAGCCACGCTTATATTTTCTAGGGTTTTTACTTGATATGGTCGCAGTTATGTGATTGATTATTCTGTTGATTAGATTCTACCCATGATTAATTTGTTCCCTTGAATATTGTTAATTGAGTACTTAGACTTAATTAGACTATATCTGTAAAACTGTCTATTGTTGGCTATTTTTGCAATTCGATTTTGACTTTGGCTTTTTAAGTTTCTAATTGATAAAGGGTTAAATGGGTAAATAAAAGGAAAATACAGGGCTAAGGGGGAAAGGTAATTGGTATACTATAAATAAACTAAAGGGTTAAGGGTATAAATGGTAATGTTGCCTGGTTCGTGGGTAAATGACTGAATAATAAAGGGTATTCTGGGTACAATAAAAGGGTAAATAGGTAAAAATTAAAAGCAAGTGAGGGTAATATGGATAATTAAGGGTAATTAGAATAATATAGACGCCACTAGAACCTTCTAGTAGGGGTTCTAGTGCATTTATGATTAAATTAAGAGTATTAATCTGAAAATAACTCATAAGATAAGGGGTGGGAAATAAGAATATTAATTTCAAAATTCCCTCCCATTTTGTTCTATAAATAGGCATCTTTAGGCCACACGTTAGAGGGTGAGAAGTTTAGAAGTTGGAAAACTCAGAAATTTTGCAACTCTAAGGGTTCGAAAAGTTCTGAAAGGGTTTAATAGTTCAAGTTTCATAACACTACTACTGTTCTATTGGTTTTAATTTAAATTCGAGTGGAAATCCCTTGAGTTGTAGTATTTATTGTCTATTGTTCGGTACTAATTTTGGTTGCTGAAGCTGTTTGCTCTGTGGTTCTTCTTGAGAAGCTATTTGGTTTAAGTTTTGGTATCGATTCTGTTGTTGTGTTACTACTGTGGATTTGCTGGTTATTGCTTGAAGTCGTGTCATTGCTGATCTTCTTCCTCTATTTTGCCTTAGACTTATTGAGTTTGTTTCACATTTGTCCAGGTACACTCCTGAACTTTGAAGATGTAATCAAAATTTTTGAAGTTATAGAATTACTCGACAAGTTTACTAGCTTTCAATCTTGTTTACTTCATAGACGTAGAACTATATAGATTGATATGTAATTTGTTTGGAAAATTATATGTATAAATAGGACTATGGACTGTATGAACTGTGAACTTGAACTTATATTTCCTTTAAGTAGATTAGTTTAGATCTCACGTAGAAAGTCATATGAAATAAATTAATAGAAAAACAAATCACATAGAGTAAGGGCTAGGATAAATTAAAAAGTAAGCTTAAAGTCTGTTTTGATTCATCATGTTGAGACAAATCAGAAAGTGAATTGTAAATCTAAGAATTCGTATGTTGTACTTAGTTCATTGATAGTCAGATCAAGTAAATAAAAGTTTGAGTTCTTCAGATTCGAATTCAGATTAATTGATACGTTAAGCTTCAGGTAAATTAATGTAAAAGAAGCTGTAATGATGTTTTCAGTAATAAGTATAAAATGATTGCTTCTGCATAAACAATTTTGTGTTTCAACTTGAGTAAACTGTTCTGTAGTGTAATTTTAATATTGATAATTGAATGAAAAGTAAATCAACTCCGCGTTCGAACATGTAACACTGCGATTAATCAATAATGATAATCTGTCTATAACGGTAAATAATCTAAGGATCTTTCAAAAAACAGGTGTAATCAACTAGAATGAATCAGACAGTAATATCTAAATAGAAATCATTGTTAATGCTTTTAGTTAACTTCTGATACTGTAATATTCATATACATATATGATTAGTTCAATGACAAGGTTTGAGACTGTTTTGAATTTGTTAACAACCTGGGATTGGTCAGGCAAAGAGGCCCAAATCCAATCGCGATGGCTTATGTGCCTATGAGAGATGAACTCATAAATACGAACTGGGCTCTAATCAGCCCTATGCATGGCTGTGCGTTACCCTTGGCTAGCCTGATTTCCAGATCCAAAACACGTAATGGCCTGGATATGAATGGAGTGTCAATGCAAACTATAATTAGGCAGCATTACTATTTATTTAGATAAGGCAAAAATAATGATAGGAAACATAGTACACTATAGGTCTGACCTTTAAAAAATGAAATGAGATGAGCCTCGTTAGAAGACAAAAATGCACGAGGCCCTCAAATAATTATTATAAAATCCTTAGATTCGGAAAGACCATTTAGCTAATTTCGCGATCTTTCCCGAAGTAATAAGACATAGATATTTTAGGCGCAATTTTAATATACATTCTCAAGTATAGGTGCACATTTATGTGACCCAAATCTTATTCTCAACGAAGTCAAAATGTATTTAAAGCCACATGCGTATTGGTACGGCGTGGTTCAAAAAATGCATTTTCACGACGTTGCAATTCTTTAAAATTGATAAAGCGGAATACTAATAATGCACATAGATGAAATATATAAAGAAATTAGATAAAAGCAAATACAACAGTTGAGCGACTGTGCTAGAACCACAGAATTCGGGAGTGCCTAACACCTTCTCCCCGATTAACAGAATTTCTTATCCGGATTTCTGGTTTGCAGACTGTAACAGAGTCAAACTTTCCTCGGTTCGGGATTAACCGGTGACTTGGGATACCATTATATTCTCAAGTGGCGAATGTGAAAAATTTAAATAACTAATCCCGTTCTGACTGTCCTGAAATTGGAAAAACTCCTTTCCCCTTTTTATTATATCCCTTCCCGGGGTGTAGTAAAATAAGCGGGGTTTCCTGGTAAAGTAAGCGTAAAAAGGAGGTGTGACAACATTCATAATAACAAATAAAGGATGAGAAAACTGCTTCAGCTGACTTAATTTTTCAAGGGATGATTCAATCTATTGATCACTTGAAGATGGCGATGAAGGCTAATCAAACACCATCTTTGCAAGTTGTGTTTATTTACTCCCTAGGTCATCATATTTATCTTCTAGCCCTTCCAAACGTATTTTTAGTGATTCATTTTCTTTTAAAGTAGCATTCAACTTTTCCAACAATGCACCTTTAGAGTAGTTACCACATTTCAACTCCTTCGCGGTTAACCCACCATCAAATCCAACCATATGACTCTTTTGTTGAGGTCCGAAGCACCTTTATACAACCTCAATATTTGTAAGTGATGATTCAGATAGCACCAATTCTTTGATTTGATCCTGTAAAATAAAAAATTATTTAATTAAACTAATACAACATAATAAATAAATAATATAAATTGAAATCTATCAATAAGCATACATATTTCTCACTGGTTTCAAGTTGAACAAACTTGTTGTTCTTCTTATGAGTCTAAAAAAATAATTGCCATATCTGGTGGATTACCATCTTTACGTCCCTTCACAATACAATAAACAAGTCAAAGAAATTTTTGTAACAAAGATGAGGTATCTTAATAGAATTATAAAATTTACTCATCAATTCATAAATTATCTCCCTAATCTGTTTACTACCCGTACGATGAGGCATACTCAACTTAGACCTGAGTGTGACGACCCATAGGGCCATCACCTGTTTTCCTCATCTGTTCCGTGCTTTCGAGGCCTTAAAAACCTTATTTTATATTGCCTTAATTTACATGCGTAGTTCGGGCGCGTAGCTGTAAAATTTTGTGTTAGAATATGTGAATTCTATGAAACATTTGAAGAATTTTGATATTAATATTGATATGTTGACTTCGGTTAACATTATTGGTAAACGGACCTAGACCCGAGTTTGGATGGTCCCGAATGGTCCGTAGAAAAATATGGGACTCGGGCATGTGCCCGGAGTCGAATTCCAAGGCCTAGAGCCCGAGATATGAATTTTTCTGTTAAATTGTTTTTCTAAAATTATTAAGGAATATGAAAATGAAAATGAAAATTGATTAAAAGACCGTAGTATTGGGCTCGTATTTTGGTTCCGACACCCGGTACAAGTCTTATATATTTTTAAGAACTTCCTGCAAAGTTTGACAGAAATTGAATGCCGTTTCACGTGTTTTGAACTATGAGTTCTGAGTTTGAAAGTTTATGAAGTTTAAGAGACGAAATCATGAATTTGAGGCTTGATTCTATGAAAACGATGTTATATTGGCGATTTGATTGCGCGAGCAAGTTCGTGGTATGTTTTTGAGGTTGTGTGCATGTTTGGTTTGGAGCCCTGAGGGCTCGGGTGAAAATTGGATAGGTCGTGGAAATTTTTGAAATAACCAAAGCTAGTATTTTTTCCCAGCTGATATCTTCGCAAATGCAAAGAATCAATCGCAAATGCGAAGCTGGACAACCTGGGCAGGGATTCACAAATGCGATCTCAGGTTTGCAAATGCGAAGAGATCCAAATTTAGCCTGAGTTCGCAAATGCGAACTCCCCCAACGCAAATGTGAACAACCCCAGGATTTGCCTAAGTTCACAAATGCGAACAACCCAACCGCAAATGCGAAGCCTAGGCTATTTGAACGTTGGTCGCAAATGCGACAAAGAGCTCGCAATTGCGAAGTTTGAAGCCTGGACTGTCATGTTCGCAATTGCGACAAAAGTTCGTTATTCCCATATCCGCACCCGTGCAATTTTATACTTAAATGATTTTAGACCCTCTTTTCACCATTCTTTCAAAACCCAAAACCCTATACACTATTTTTCAAGAGCAATATTACTCCAAATCACTTGTAAGTTGATTTTTACTCAACTCTTTCAATTCCTAACATCATTTAACACGTTTTCCATGTGAAATCAAAGGTTGTTTTTTGGTTGAAATTGATGTTTTTGGGTAGAACCTAGGTTTTTCATAAATCGGGGAGTTGGACCTCGATTTGAGGTCCGATTTCAAAACAAATCATACATTTGAACTCATGAGGGAATGTGTAACCGGATTTTTGTCCAAACCTCGAGTTTCGACCACGTGGGCCTGGGGGCGTTTTGTGAATTTTTGAGGAAAACTTTGGGAAAATCATTTTTATGCATTCAAACCAATTCATATAGTGTTTATTAAAGTAATTAAACCAATTGTGATTAGATTCGAGCAAGTTGGAGGTTGAGTTACGAGGTAAAGCGATAGTTGAAGGTTAAGTGGACTTCAAGGCTTTGAGGTAAGTGTTTGATCTATCCTAGCTTGAGGGAATAAGATTCGAATATTATAATTTTCTAATTGCTAAATGATCGAGTGTGGTGTATAGACGTGGTGACGAGCATCTATACACCAGAGTTTAACATGACCGCGGGTCTCTGTTTGTACATGTTGTGAGATGATTTGGAACTCTTCTAAGCTAGTATACAAATTGCAATAAATGTGAAGAGTCTGAGAATGAGCTATGAAGAATAAATGTTTTGGAGCGTTGGCTCGAATGATAATTTCTGTTGAGTAGAAGATGAAAGTATTGAACAAAATTACGATTAATCCCTTGCTGGGACCTTGTTGAAAGATAGTATTATTATTCCCTTACAAGGACCGTACTATTGCTGTTTTTATTGTTCCCTTGCCGGGACTTAGTAAAATTTATAATATTCCCTTGCCGGGATTGGTTGTGTATTGTGTTGAAAACAAAATGGGATCGTATGGCATGCCGTCCACCTATATATTTACATATTATAAACTGGGATCGTGTGGCACACCGACCACTTACATATTATAAACTGGGATCGTGTGGCACGCCGACTACTTACATATTATAAACTGGGATCGTGTGGCACACCGACCACTTACATATTATAAATTGGGATCGTATGGCACACCGACGACTTACATATAATAAATTGGGATCGTGTGGCACGCCGACCACTTACATATTATAAATAAGGATAGTGTGGAACACCGACCACTTACATATTATAAATTGGGACTGTGTGGCACGCCGACCACTTACATATTGCCGCTTGGTGTTTCGTGTTCGTATGTGAAAATTCTTGGCTTTATTGTTCAGTTATACTTCTTTGCGGATAATTTCTATACTTGACTGTGGTGTATCCCCCAGCATGTCCCTCCCCCTTTCTACTGCTTATGTTGGTATATATGTATATGGAATTGCACAGGTTTATGGGAGTGTCTGGTCCTAACCTTGTCACTACTTCGCCGGGATAGGCCAGGCACTTACCAGCACGTGGGGTCGGATTGTGCTGATACTACACTTCTGTGCGTTTTTGGACAGGTCCAGGTTTTAAGCAGCAGCAGCAGCAGTAGTTCACTAGCAGGATTGTTATACTTTCGAGACTGAGGTAGCTTGCAGGCATCCGCAGGCCCGGTGTCTCTTCTTATAGTTTTCATTCTGCTGTAGTCTCATTGTTTCGAGACAGACGGTTATTATTTATTTTTTTCAGACCATTATGTATAGTTATTCTTAGTAATTCGTGAGTTGTGACTCCACATCTTGGGTAGAGGATTTATTGTCGAGTATTTCACATTGTTATTCAGTCTTTATGAAAAAGACTTCCACAGTTAAAGCTATTGTTAATATTCTTGTTACTAAATTGAGAACAAGATGTATGTGTAAATGTAAAGGTGGTGAGTAAATTGGCTTACCAAGCTACCACGAGTAGGCGCTATCACGATCCCGATGGTGGTGAATCTGGGTCATGACAAGTTGGTATTAGGGCACTAGGTTACATAGGTCTCACAACTCATGAACAAGCTTAGTAGAGTCTGAGGGGTAGGTGCGGAGACGTCTGTACTTGTCCTCAAGAGTCTATTGAGTTAGGAAAAGTCTCTCATTTGTTCCTTCTTGTCGTGCGATTTGTTCCTCAAATACATATTGAATTTCTACTCTGTTCTTTCGCAGATGGCAAGAATACGCGCTTCTTCATCTGCTGATCAGTAGTCTGAGCCTCAGGCAGCTCCCGCGAGGGGTAGGGGCCGAGGTCGTACCGGAGGCCGTGGTAGGAGCAGAGCTCAGCCCCAGGGCGGTTACAGAGGTGGATCCTCATGTTGAAAATGGTGAGGAGGTTCCAGCCCCAGCAGCTCCAGCGGGCGCAGCTCAGGTCCCAGGAGAGGTCTTATTTACCGCGGATCTTTAGGAGGCTCTGGTCCGAATAGTGGGTTTTATGGACAGTGTCTCCAGGGAAGGCTTACTACCAGTTGCACCAGCCACTTCTTAGGCTGAAGGAGGGGTTCAGACTCGTGTTGCAGGTACTCCGAAGCCAGTAGCTCCCCAGGCTCAAGCATCAGTAGTTCAGCCAGTAGTGGGCAGCTCAAGCAGGCACTATAGATCAGGCCGGAGATGGAGCAGCCATGACTTCTGATGCTCTATGGAGACTTGATCGGTTCTCCAAGCTTTTACCACCACCTTCAGCGGTGCTTCATCGGAGGATACCCAGGACTTCCTATTCAGTTGCCACAAGATTCTCAGGACTATGGGAATAGTGGAATCTAACTGGGTTGGTTTTTGCACTTTCAAGCTTGCAGGATCCGCCAAGACTTGGTGGAGAGATTTTTGTTTGACTCGACCAGTAGGGTCCCCAGCTTTAACGTGGGACCAGTTTGCAGAGTTATATTTAGAGAAGTTTCTCCCTGTTACTCAGCGGGATGCACTTCGGAGGCAAATTGAGCACCTCCAGCAGGGTTCCATGACCGTTACTCAGCACGAGACAAGGTTTGTGGATCTGGCACGTCATGTAGTTGTGATACTCCCCTCAGATCGGGAGAGGGTCCGCAGGTTCATTAATGGGTTAATTCAGCCGATCCAACTATGGCTGTGGGAGTTGGTAGTGACATATCTTTTTAGGAGGTGGCTAATGCGGCCCGCAAAGTTGACATGGCCCTTGACCGGGGAGGTATTCATGCTTCAGACAAGAGGCCTTATCATTCTGGCAGATTTAGTGGTGCCTCATCGGGAGGCAGAGATTCTTATGATAGGGGCCAGTCTTCCAGGCCTTTTCAGTCAGATCTCCAGGCTTCACAGGGTGGTTCAAGTAATCATGGCCCCTAGCAGTATCAGTCAGACCTGCAGCCTATCAGAGCACCACCACTCCATTATTCTTATCAGCCAAATGCTTGCTTCACTTGCGGCAACCGAGGCACATTGCTAGGTTTTGCCCTCGAGCATCGGGCAAATCTCAGCAGCAGGGTCCTCGCCCCATGATTCAGGCCCCAGCTGACACACAGCCTGCCTAGCCAGCTAGAGGCGGGGGTAGGGATCGTAGAGGTGGAGGTCGAAACCGTAAAGGTGGAGATCGTCCCACCAGAGGTAGAGGTCAGCCGGTGGATGACCGTCCCAGAAACATAGTTCAGAGAGGTGGTGCCGATCCCCGATTTTATGCTTTACCAGCTAGGCCAGAGGTAGAGACGTCAGATGCTATAATTACAGGTACCATTCTGGTTTGCGATAGAGATGCTTCAGTATTATTTGACCCTGGGTCTACATTTTCATATGTGTCTTCCTACTTTGCACCATGCCTGGCCGTGCCTAGCTATGCCTTGGACATTCCAGTCTATGTGTCTACGCTAGTGGGTGACTCTATAGTAGTCAACCAGATGCATCGTTCGTGCGTGGTTATATTTGAGAGTCTTGATACTCGTGTTGATTTATTACTATTAGACATGGTGGACTTCGATGTTATATTGGGGATGGATTTGTTGTCCCCGTATCATGCTTTCTTAGATTGTCATGCCAAGACAGTGACCTTGGCCTTGCCAGAATCACCCCGACTAGAGTGGAGAGGGACCCTAGGTCACTCCACCCGCAATGCTATTTCATATATCCAGGCTCGACGCATGGTCGAGAAGGGGTGTCTAGCTTATTTGGCGTATGTTCGCGACTCCAACGCGAAGGTTCCTTTTATTGACTTAGTTCCTATTGTACGAGATTTTCCCGAGGTCTTCCTTTCAGACCTACCGGGTATGTCACCCGACAGGGATATTGATTTCTGTATTGATCCGGAACCGGGCACTCAGCCTATTTCTATTCCACCATATCGCATGGCCCTGCCAGAGTTAAAGGAGTTAAAAGATTAGTTACAAGACTTACTAGAGGAGGGCTTTATCAGGCCCAGTGTTTCTCCTTGGGGTGCATCGGTGTTATTTGTGAAGAAGAAGGACGGTTCAATGCGGATGTGTATTGATTAAGTATCCATTGCTGAGGATTGATGATTTGTTTGACCATCTCCAAGGAGCGAGGGTGTTCTCAAAAATAGACTTGAGGTCAGGCTACCATCAGCTGAAGATCAGGGCGGTTGATATTCCTAAGATAGCCCTTCGCACTCGGTATGGGCACTATGAGTTATTAGTTATGTCTTTCGGGTTGACCAATGCCCCAATAGCATTTATGGAGTTGATGAACCGAGTGTTCAGGCCTTATCTAGATATGTTCGTGATAGTCTTTATAGATGATATCCTAGTATACTCCCGCAGCCAGGAAGAGCATGAGCAGCACCTCAGAGTGGTTCTTCAGACTCTGAAGGATAATAAGCTATATGCCAAGTTTTCAAAATGTGAGTTTTGGTTGAGTTCGGTTGCTTTTCTCGGTCATATCGTATCAGTAGAGGGTATTCAGGTGGACCCAAAGAAGATTGAGGCAGTCAAGAATTGGCCTCGACCAGCTTCAGTGACCAAGATTCGGAGTTTCTTGGGATTAACAGGTTATTATTGTTGGTTCATAAAGGGGTTCTCTTCCATTGCAGCCCCGATGACTTGGTTTACCCAGAAGGGTGCCCAGTTCAAGTGGTTAGATGAGTCTGAGGCGAGATTTTAGAAGCTCAAGGTAGCTCTGACCACGACACCGGTGTTGATTTTGCCCACGGGTTTAGGGCCTTACATAGTATATTGCGATGTATCCCGTACTGGGCTTGGAGCAGTATTGATGCAGGATGGCAAGGTTATTGCATATGGTTCGAGACAGTTGAAAATCCATGAGTAAAATTATCCGGTTCATGCCCTTGAGTTGGTAGCGGTTATTCATGCCTTAAAAATTTGGAGGCATTATCTATATGATGTGCGCGTGTGAGGTATACACGGATCACAAGAGTCTTCAGTATTTATTCAAGTAGAAAGAGTTAAATGTGCGACATAGGAGATAGTTAGAGTTGCTAAAAGATTATGATGTTACTATCTTATATCACCTAGGTAAGGCTAATGTGGTGGCTGATGCATTGAGTAGGAAGTCTGCCAGCATGGGTAGTCTCGCTTATATTCCGGTCAGCCAGAGACTGCTTGCTCTAGATGTTCAAGCCTTAGAAGGGTATTGGCCTGCACAGTCGCTAATTATTTCCTATTGGAGCGTATCCGTGAGAGACAGTTCGATGGTCTCCATTTGTGTGACCTGAGGGACATTGTGCAGCGAGGAGGTGCTACGAAGGTAACCTTAGATGATGACGAGTATTGAGATTGCAGGGGCGAGTTTGTGTGCCCAACGTTGATGGGATTCGAGAGTTGATCTTAGCAGAGGCCCATAGTTCTCGATATTCTATTCACTCGGGTGCCGCGAAGATGTATCAAGACTTGTGGCAACACTATTGGTGGTGTAGGATGAAGAAGGACATTGTTGCGTATGTCGCTCGGTGTCTAAATTGTTAGTAGGTTAAATATGAGCACCAGAGGTCTGGTAGTGTATTCCAAAGAATTGAAATTCCCGAGTAGAAATAGGAGCGGATTACAATGGACTCATGACTGGACTTCCATTGACTCGAACGAAATTCGATGCTATTTGGGTCAGCGTTGATAGGCTGACCAAGTCAGCACATTTCATTCCAGTATCAGTCTTCTACTCATTTGAGAGGTTAGCGGAGATTTACATTCGGGAGATTGTTCGCCTTCATGGAGTGCCGGTGTGTATTATCTCAGACCAGGGTACGCAGTTTACCTCGCACTTCTGGAGAGTAGTCCAGCATGAGTTGGGCACCCAGGTTCAGTTGAGTACATCATTTCATCCTCAGACGAACAGTCAGTTTGAGAGAACTATACAAATTCTAGAAGACATGCTCCGAGCTTGCGTTATTGATGTTGGGGGCTCGTGGGACCAGTTTCTGCCATTTACAGAGTTCGCTTACAACAACAGCTACCAGTCTAGCATTCAGATGGCTCCATAGGCGATGTCGGTCTCTATTCGGATGGTTTGAGCTGGAAGAGGCTCGGTTGCTGGGTACAGACCTAGTTTAGGAGGCCTTAGATAAGGTCAAGACTATCTAGGAGAGGTTGCATTCAGATCAGTCCAGACAGAAGAGTTATGCAGACCGTAAGGTCCGAGATGTGGACTTCATGGTTGGTGAGCGGGTATTGCTCCGGGTGTCGCCTATGAAAGGCGTGATGAGATTCGAAAAGAAGGGCAAGCTCAGCCCTAGGTATATTGGTCCATTTGAGATTCTGTATCGAGTGGGAGAGGTGGCTTATAAACTTGAACTGCCACATAGTTTATCAGCCGTGTATCCGATATTTTATGTATATATGCTTCAAAGGTATCACGACAATCCTACACATGTGTTAGACTTCAGTACTGTCTAGTTGGACAAGGATCTATCTTACGAGGAGGAGCCGGTGGCTATTCTAGACCGGCATGTTTGACAGTTGAGGTCGAAGAGTTTCCCTTCCATGCGTGTCTAGTGGAGAGATCAGCCTCCTAAGGCATCAACCTCGGAGTCCGTGTCTGATATGCAGAGCCGTTACCCATATTTTTTCCCCGACTCAGGTACTTCCTTCTCTTGTCCGTTCAAGGACTAACGATTGTTTTAGAGGTGGAGAATGTGATGACCCAAAGGGTCATCACCTATTTTCCTCATCTGTTCTGTGCTTCCGAGGCCTTGAAAACCTTATTTTATATTGCCTCAATTTACGTGAGCAGTATGTGCGCGTAGCCGAAAATATTTTGTGTTAGAATATGTGAATTCTATGAAAAATTTGAAGAATTTTGATATTAATATTGATATAGTTGACTTTGGTCAATATTTTTGGAAAATGGACCTGGACCCGAGTTCGGACGGTCGCAAAAGGTCCGTAGAAAAATATGGGACTTGGGCATGTGCCCGGAATCGAATTCTGAGGCCTAGAGCCCGAGATTTGAATTTTGCTGTTAAATTATTTTTGAAATTATTAAGGAAAACGAAAATGAAAATTGATTAAAAGACCATATTATCGAGCTCGTATTTTTGTTCCGACGCACGGTACGAGTCTTATATATTGTTTAAGCACTTCCTACAAAGTTTGACGGAAATTGAACGTCGTCTGACGTGTTTTGAAATATGAGTTCCATGTTTGAAAGTTTATGAAGTTTAAGAGAATAAATCATGAATTTGAGGCTTGATTCTATGAAAATGATGTTATATTGGCGATTTGATCGCGCAAGCAAGTTCGTGGTATGTTTTTGAGGTTGTGTGCATGTTTGGTTTGGAGCCCCGAGGGATCGGGTAAAAATTGGATAGGTCGTGAGAGCAATTTTCGAAATAACCACAACTGGTATTTTCCTCCAACTAATATCTTCGCAAATGCAAAGAATCGATCGCAAATGTGAAGATGGGCAGCCTGGGCAGGGATTCGCAAATGCGATCTCAGGTTCGCAAATGCAAAGAGACCCAAATTTAGCTTGAGTTCGCAAATGCGAACTCCCCCAATGCAAATGCGAACAACCCCAGGATTTGCCTAAGTTCGTAAATACGAACAACCCAATCGTAAATGCGAAGCCTAGGCTATTAGAACGCTGGTCGCAAATGCGACAAAGACCTCGCAATTGCGAAGTCTGAAGCCTGGACTGTCATGTTTGCAATTGCGAACAAAAGTTCGAAATTCCCAAATCTGCACCTGTGCAATTTTATACTTAAACGATTTTAGACCCTCTTTTCACCATTCTTTCAAAACCCAAAACCCCATACACGATTTTGCAAGAGCAATATCACTCCAAATCACTTGTAAGTCAATTTTCACTTAACTCTTTCAATTCCTAACATCATTAAACATGTTTTCCATGTTAAATCAAAGGTTTTTATGGTTGAAATTGATGTTTTTGGGTAGAACCTAGGTTATTCATAAATTGGGGAGTTAGACCTCTATTTAAGGTCCGATTTCAAAATAAATCATATATTTGAACTCGTGAGGGAATAGGTAATCGGATTTTGGTCCGAACCCCGAGATTCGACCACGTGGGCTCGAGGCATTTTGGGAATTTTTGAGTAAAACTATGCGAAAACCATTTTTATGCATTCAAACCAATTCATATAATATTTATTAAAGTAATTGAATTAATTGTGATTAGATTCAAGCGAGTTGGAGGTTGAGTTACGAGGTAAAGCGATAGTTGAAGGTTAAGTGGACTTCAAGGCTTTGAGGTTAGTGTTTGATCTATCTTAAATTGAGGGAATATGATTAGAATATTATAATTTGCTAATTGCTAAATAATCGAGTGCGGTGTATAGGCGTGGTGACGAGCATCTATACACTAGAGTCTAGCATGACTGTGAGTCTTTGTTTGTACATGTTGTGAGATGATTTGGAACTCTTCTATGATAATATACAACTTGTAATAAATGTGAAGAGTCTGAGAATGAGCTATGAAGAATAAATGTTTGGAGCATTGGCTCGAATGATAATTTCTATTGAGTAGAAGATGAAGGTATTGAATGGAATTACAGTTAATACCTTGTCGGGACCTTGTTGAAAAATTGTATTACTGTTCCCTTGCTGGGACCGTATTGTTGTTGTGGTTATTGCTCCCTTGCCGGGACTTAGTAAAATTTATAATATTCCCTTGCCGGGATTGGTTGTGTATTGTGTTGAAAACAAAAAGGGATCGTGTGGCACGCCGTCTACCTATATATATACATATTATAAACTGAGATCGTGTGGCACGCCGACCACTTACATATTATAAACTGGGATCGTGTAGCACACCGACCACTTACATATTATAAACTAGGATCGTGTGGCATACCGACCACTTACATATTATAAACTGGGATCGTGTGGCACATAGACCACTTACATATAGTAAATAGGGATCGTGTGGCACACCGACCACTTACATATTATAAATTCGGATCGTGTGGCACACCGACCACTTACATATTATAAATTAGGATCGTGTGGCACGCCGACCACTACATATTACCGCTTGGTGTTTTGTGTTCGTATGTGAAAATTCTTGGCTTCATTGTTCAGTTATACTTCTTTGCGGATAATTTCTATACTTGACTGTGGTGTATCCCCCAGCATGTCCCTCCCCCTTTCTACTGCTTAGGTTGGTATATATGTATATGGAATTGCACAGGTTTATGTGAGTGTCTGGTCCTAACCTTGTCACTACTTCGCCGGGATAGGCCAGGCACTTACCAGCACATGGGGTCGGATTGTGCTGATACTGCACTTCTGTGCGTTTTTGCACAGGTCCGGGTTTTGAGCATGAGCAGCAGCAACAGTAGAGTATTCGTGGGAGTTAAGCATTCCGAGACTGAGGTAGCTTGCAGGCATCCGCAGGCCCGGTGTCTCTTCTTATAGTTTTCATTCTGCTGTAGTCTCATTGTTTCGATACAGACGGTTATTATTTATTTCTTTCAGACCATTATGTTTAGTTATTCTTAGTAGTTCATGAGTTGTGACTCCACATCTTGAGTAGATGATTTATTATCGAGTATTTCACACTATTATTCAGTTTTTATGAAAAAGACTTCCGCAGTTAAAGCTATTGTTAATATTCTTGTTATTAAATTGAGAATATGATATTTGTGTAAATGTAAAGGTGGTGAGTAAATTGGCTTGCCTAACTACCACGAGTAGGCGCCATCACGATCCCGATGGTGGGGATTCTGGATCGTGACACTGAGTTTCTTGTACTTGTCTCCTAAATTAACAATATACCGAAAAAATTCTGTAGCCACTTAATATAACACAATGTTAATAAATATCTATAAAATCATACCTTAAAATTTTTAGTAAAAAATGCTCCTTACCAGCCATGCCCAATCACTCTTGTCTACCCCCTGTGGCACATCTTTTATAGAATAACGAAATGGCTTAGACTTAATATTCTTGTGCATCGATCCTCTTCAATTGTTCTATAACTATCTCATATGTTTCAAGACATTATCTCGTTGATCATTTATGTCATCACAGTCAAATTTGTCCTATAATAGTTAACAAGTATCATTAAATATGAAACAACAACAACAACAACAACATACTTAGTGTAGTCCCTTGAAAGACAACAACAACAATAACAACAACAATATAATCTCACTTAGTGGGATATAGGGAGATAGTGTGTACGCATACCTTACCCCTACCCTGGACAGAGAAGTTATTTCCAAATAGACCTTCGGCATCCTTCCCTTCAACAGCTTATATTATAGAGGATATCGTATATGTAAAATAAGGCCCATAAAGTGTGAAGAACTGAAAACAACATATTTTATTCCTATTCAAAGAGCATGGCTCATTTAAGAGATTCCTCGTTATGATGTGAAAAATTATAATTATTCACATATATGTAATATTCATAGTCGACAATGGAAGTACATAGACACAGACACAAAAAAGAAACCAAGCTTTAGAAAACAGTAGAGATTAGAAGTTATAGTCGTCAGTGCCAATCAGAATAATTAGAAAATATGGAGCGTCTCTGACAAGGAATGTCAGCATAAAAAGCCCAACCCAAAAGGGAAAAAAGGCATTTCAATCTTCAAAACGTCCGAGAAGCTCCAACCAATAAATTTAGTAAGCAAAAGAGTTCAATCACCTGTATCATCTTAATGAATAATGTTCCTTAATGCTATAAGTCTGATAATTGCCAAGAAATGAGAAAATAAAGGACAGGGTAGTTCTATGCTTCCCACAAAAAGAGAAGCAGTTCAACTAGAAACCTAACTTCTTTTAAAACTGTTACATTAGGTTTTGACTAGATATTGTGCCGAAGCTAAATTCCAGGCTCCCTTGGGGGGGGGGGGGAGTTAAGAAGGTGGTAGAGGTGTAACATTGCAGCAGATCTAGTGAGGCAATATCATAGCAGTTCTGGTATGCAATTGATGCATATGTAGATGCAATCATACTTCTGTCGTTCATTTTCATCTACACATCTTAACAAGATTCTATAGTAGGATAAGTTTATTCCATTTTAAATATCTACTTATACATAATGATACACAAATCGGACGCAAAGTAAGGCTAGTCTGTATGTACGCGTGGCCGGTCCGGATGAAGAGCAGGATGAGGACGCCTCCTCATAGGGACGACGACATTCAGAGACGTCCTCTCTTACGGCCGTACGCCAAGAGGGATACAGTCCCCCCCTAAATGTCGAGTCAGCGGACCTGTCTAGGTGGACGACCCTAATCTTCCCCTTCTCATATTTCCTTTATACTTGTAATACCTTAGTGGCGATGTAATAGTTGGGCGAGGGGACCTCTTCCCTATATAAAGAAGGGTCTCCCCCCATTTGTAAGGAGCGATCATTATTAATATAATTTTCTCTCTCTGTATCACTCTTCTCTCTATTATCATTACTTCTACTGCTAATTTGTTCTTGACACTTGATTAAATTTTATTATCTTCTTATAAAGATAATATGTATATAGCAACCCGACGATCAATCTTCAATATATATTGCCATTGATTCCGATTGTCGCTTTTATTTACATTAATTGATTTGTTCAAAGGTATTAAACAACTTTTGGGTAAAACAATATCCATACTTCTAACATATATTTAATAAGAAAAGGCACGTCAGCTATAGCTTTTACTATTTCTGAGATATGAGAGCACACTACCTCCTTATTGACAAAAAATAAACTAGTAGAATCACACAATACTTCTCCCTGTCAGGACGCTACATTCTGCCCCATAACAGGTATAATAGGTAATTAAACAAGCCGATTTCAGCAAATATGAAAAGTAATCAATAACTAATAAATCCTATCATGAAGCTTAAGAAATGTTTCCTGCACCTGCAACTGAACTGACTAATCACATAGAATCATAAGGATTTAAAACCTAAAAAGTTCAAACTTTAGAAAAAAATGAAATTAAACTAATCATTATAATACTGCTTAATGGTGCAAAAGAAGTAAAAACGTGAACACTAAATTAAAAGTGAACATTAAAGAAGCTTAATTTAATGCTTCGCATAGCATAAGTGTCACGACCCCCAATCCCGATCGTGATGACGCCCAACACAATTGCTAGGCAAGATCGACCATTTAACACCCACAACCCGAGCATGCAGCTCTATACAAGTTAATTAGCTATTTGTAGCAGATACCAAGGCTTAATGATTCACTGATAGATAGAAGCAATACTGAGAATTTTGATAACACCAATAAAACTCCCTAAGACCTGGGGTCATGAGTCTAGAGCCACTAATGACACGAAGTAACAGTCTTCGGTAATACAAATGTTCTAAAATGCGGAAATGATAAAAGAGATAGGGGAGGAGTCCGGTCCTGCGGACATCAGGCAGCTACCTCGACAACATCTGAGAAGCTCTGAAAGCAGCAGATAGATTGATTATGCTTCCGGAACACCTGAATCTACACACATGGTACATGGTGTAAACACGTGATTTTTGACCCTCCCCGAGATTTTCTATATTTCTAGCGTAAAATATTTAGTTTAGTTTTAATATAGCTATTTTAGTTAAATTTGACTCTTTTACTTTATTTTTACCTCAAAATGAAAAAATAACAAAAATATAGTTTTATTAATGTTTCGTAGTCATTTTTAAACTTGAAAAATATAAAAAATAGTTTTATTTTAATTACGAGTATTATAGTTATTTTGCTTACGTAGGATTAATTAATAACGTCGTGTTCTCATTCTTGGTTCCGGGCAAAGAATAATATTCGGGTTCAAATTACCCGGTTTTATAATTTTTGGACCTAGCCCATAATAATCCGAGCCCACCACACATGGGGGGCACGGACGAATTAGACCCATCACATTTTTGTACACAAGAGGATGGGTCTTAAAATACTAAACTAATATAAAAATAATTAAAAATGAAAAGAAGAAAAAGACAAAAGAAAAGAACAAAATGAAAAAGACAAAATAAAAAAAAAACAAAACAAAAGAATAGGGGACAATTGGAAAAGTTTCTCACGTGAAAGATGGGCTGGAGGGGAAAACAAAAGAAAGAGGGATTAAAAAAAAACAAAAAGAAAGAGATGGGAGGGGATTAAAAAAAGAAACAAGAAAATATACAAGGATATATACTACACTGTTACGATTGGAAAAGGGGGGGAAAGAGGCTCACATTTTTGACGGAAGGGAGGGACTGTTCATTTTTGGTTTTTTCTTCATTTTTATAAAGGAGGGAGACCATACACACAGGGGGAAAAGAGAAAACAGATAGAGAGATAGGAGCTACTGTTGATGGTCTTCTTCATTGCTGAAGAAGACGAGCCACCAAGACAGCCCTTCCCCGCTAGTCGACCACGCAGCATCGTCGGCCAGCCCCACCAAAAACAGTCCAGTCCCAATATTGTTCCCATCTCACACCAGACCAGCAGCAACTTCACCAAACGATCCTTACCATCACCTCACGTCCAGCGAACCAACAGTCCCATCGTCGAACCAGCAGCAACGACCAGCGACACCACCAAGCCAGCAGCTCGACGCCATAACTGCCAGCAGCCTCATCTGCGACCAGCTTCACTGTCTAAACGACCCTCACCTGAACCATCGCTGTCCTTTCTTCGTCGTCCCTCCAGCCACGTCCAAACGAACAGCCACACCAGCCGCACTTTTGTCGACTTTCTCCAGCTTTCCGGGGTGAGATCCGTTCGAGTTCGTCGTTGATTAGTCGTAGTCCGAGGTTCCGTCGAGTTTTGTTTCTGCCTTCACTTGGTTTATCCGAGCCGTGCTTTGTTCAAACGGCATTGTTCTGGTTAGTAAAAACAAGCATTTATTTCTATTGTCATGATTTGAATTTCTTTTAGGCAATTAGAATGAAATAGCTTGGTTTCACGTGTTATCATGTTTGCTTTGTTTTTTTATTTTATTTTTATTTTTATTTTTTCATGATTCTGTTTCTTCTGTCAATTTTTGTAGTGTAAGAAAATTTGGTTGGTTAGTTTTTGTTTAGTCTATTCATTGCTAATGCAAGTGTCTGCCAGTTTAACTTTAATACACCAAAAATCTCAATATTAGAGTTAGTGATTTCTACATGTGTGGCCATAATATCCAAATCTCATGTGTCATTCTCAAATCTAGGAAAAATAAATTTGAACATCTATAGTTAGCTTTAACTTAGTACAAACCTTTAAGAATTATTTGAGGCGTGCTACGCCAAATAAAATTTTAAATGTGTGGCCCTTATGTAATTATTGCTTTTAAAGTTCTTAGTATTCGGGACGGTCGTTTAGCGAATTTCACGGCCCTCCCAAAAGATAATAATATGTTAGTCGCTTTAAGTGCGCTTTTAATAATATTACCTTCCTAATTCGGGTGTGTATTTCATACAACCCAAATCCAAATCCGAAAACTTCAAATAAAGATGTGTCAAGGATCCGGGTGCATTTCATGTAACGTGATCCGAAAACATATTTTTAGACGACGTTCACTTTCGTAAAAAGTAATAGAGGCGGTAAAGGGATATTAATTTGCATTAAGTACATAACTGTAAAAAATCAGATAAATAAGCCGAATATGACAGTTAAGCGACCGTGCTAGAACCACGGAATTCGGGAATGCCTAACACCTTCTCCCGGGTTAACAGAATTCCTTATCCGGATTTCTGGTTCGCGGACCATTAAATAGAGTCAAACCTTTTCTCAATTCGGGTTTCAAACCGGTGACTTGGGACACCATAAATCTCCCAAGTGGCGACTCCAAATCTCAATAAATGAACCCCGTTTTGGTTGTCCTTTAATTGGAAAAACTCTTTTATACCTTGCACCCTCGCGGGTGCGGTAAAAAAGAGGTGTGACAGCTCTGGCGACTCCACTGGGGACGTTTTTAGAATTCGAGCTCGGAATAACTGTTGTATTTGGCATATTTTATTATCTGATTCTTTTACATGTTGGCATCAATGTGCAAAATGTTGTTTTTACTGCTTTGATATTTTGTGAACTGTACATATAAATTGTGCCGGAACCAATCTCCTCTCCGAGTCTTCTAAATCATGAAGAAGGGTGCACTTCGTGTGACTTCTTTTCTGTATAGTGTCTGATTCCCATTTTAGAACGAGGTTTGGATAAGTTGCAAAACCGGTGAAGCTTCTGTATTCCCGGGTTGCTACCTCCTCCTCGGCTCGAGTTGTCCGCTCGGGTAAGCCAGGTCTAGAACAATAAACCTAGGTTTTTAAACCTAGAATAACAAAGCTTCATGCCGGATCCCTAGTAGGAACGTTTATTTGCATCATGTTGCATTTGACTTAGGGGACTCAACACAGGGGTTGGGTCCGTCTAGGACAGGTGACCCGAAATGAAAAGACCATCCTGCTGCATCCTGTTTGTTTTATGCATATATTTGCTTCAGACTTGCAGGCTAACCGTTTTTTTTATATTGAGGAAAATGAAAAAAAAAAATAGTCTCAAAATAGTTTGTTTTTTTACTTACTTAAAAAGAAAAAAAAACGTTTGTTGTAAAATAAAAAATGTTTGATCAAAATAAAAAAAAATAGTTTCAAAATAGTTTGTTTTTTTTTACTTAAAAAGGAAAAAATGTTTGTTGTATAATAAAAAATATGTGATTTCAAAATAGTTTGTTTCTTTTACTAAAAAAAAAAAAAAGAAAAATTTTTGTTTTAAACTTAAAAAAAAAAATGTGTGAAAAAAAAAACAATAAATAGTTTGTTTCCTTTAAAGATGTAGTTTGTTTGACCGAACTACGCAGGTTTGATTCTCACCACTAGGTGAGATACGTAGGCAACCCTCATCGGGTTCAACCACCCCTTTAAAAAATCAAAAAAAATGTGTGTGTTTAATTTTGTCAATAAATCGAAGTGACGCTGTTTTTGAAAATAGCCGAATGCTCCGAAAGGACACCGGAAGATTGTTTTTGCAAAAATAGCCACTTTGAATTATTTTAATAATTTACGGGCACAACCTTGAAATATTCCTTGTGGAGATGTTGCAAGGCCATAGCCGCAAAATCAAGTCCGGGTTCACACCCCTTTTGCAAAAATAACCAAAAAATGTCAAATTTTTGATTTTGTTATAAATAAGTCGGGTGATGCTATTCTTGCTTAAAATTAGCCGAATGTCCCTCAAAAGGACGTCGGAAGGCCGTTTTTGCAAGAATAGCCACTTTGAGTCGTTTGGAAATAATTTTGGACACATCCTGGAAATATTCCCTCGCGGAAATGTCGAAAGGCTGTATCCGCAAAAAAATCAAGTTTTGAGTCATCACTCAACTTTACAAAAATAACCACTTTATCAAATAAGCCATTACATGGTCGGAGTTTTGCTGAAATAGCCACATTTTTGCATTTTAACTTCCTCAGTCTTGTGTTGGCCTGTGTCGTGCTGAACGATGCCCCATAGGCCCCAGGATAAAAATTTTGAATTTGCATCTTCTTAAATAAAATTTTGCAAAAATAGTCATTTTGTCAAATAAGCCATTTTGTGGCCAATTTTGTAGAAATAGTCATAATTGACACCAAAAAATATTCTTTTTCTTGTAGAAATCTCCTACACAAGTTTGTAGTTGGAGTCGGCTTCTATAATTTTCCTTCAAAGAAAAAAAAATCAAAAAAAAATCAAATAAACATCTCTTTATTTCTTGCATTAATTTGCAAGAACTACGCTCGGTCTGATTCATGCGGGGTCATGATACGTAGGCAAAAAAAAAAAAAAAAAAAAAAAAAAAAAAAAAAAAAAAAAAAAAAAAAAAAAAAAAAAGAATGATCGATAAGCGGGATACCTTAATGCTGACATGCTGGCTTTGTTTTGTTGTGTCCATTTCCAGAAAGGTGGTTGGTTGTGGTTCTGAAATAACTCTTCCCCGTAAGACAAAGTCAGAGGACAATGGCAGATAATCTCAAGACTGAGTGGGTTGGTACAGGTACCCGACAACAGCTGGTTGAACGGAACCACGGGTTAGTAGAGGAGGTCAAGATATTGAGACAACACGTGGCTGATATGTATCGGGCGTGGATGGATGGAAAAGCACCACCTCCGCCACCACCTAGCTTCCTGGACTCTGTCCTTACCCGTACCATGAACCCGATGCCGGATGATCTCCCGCACTCTCCATATATACCCGCCTATCACAACTTCTCCAGCCATTCGAGTAACTCAATTACTCGTCCCCCAACTATGTTTTCACAACGCTACTCCCGTCCCCAACACCACTACTCTCCCCGGGACACCCAAAATCGTACTTCACCTTCCAGGTACCCAGCTCCACAAAAAGCCTACCAATCCCCACGAACATACCGGAAACCCCCTGGGTCAGGTTTCGGGCCAAATAAGGCGTTTAGGGAGGAGAGGTTGTTGAAGCGAGAAAAGGCTCTCACCCCTATCGGAGAATCCTATGCAAGTCTGTTTGAAAGGTTAAAACATGTCGGCCTGATTGCACCACTCCCCGGATACACTCCCGATCCACGTGCAAGAAGCTTCGATCCTACTGCACGATGTGCATACCATTCCAATGTCAGAGGGCACGATATTGAGAGTTGTCGTACCTTGAAAAGGGAAATAGAAAGAATGATTCAAAAAGGGTGGTTGATTGTGGTCGATGATGATGACATGGGGCACACAAATCCCCTGGGGGGTGTACCGACTGGAGCTAAAAATGTTGAAGCAGATGGCAGCCTTGGCAATATTGATGCAGAACTTAGTGGCTAAAATGTTGTGCTTGGTAATTGGGAAGATACTCCATCTTTTGGTCAGCTAGATGGAGCTTTGGTGGTTCGTTTTTGTCGTCATTTTTGTTGTCCGAGTTATTTTCAGGGTTTTCTTGTGGTCAAACCCTTTTGTCCTAGCAGTTTGCTTTGGTCTTGCCCAGTTTTGTTTCAGGGTTGTACTCTAGTTTGTTTTGCTTGTTTTATCATTGAACCATTTCGTCATTAGTTTAATGAAGCTTTCGGTCTTTTGTTACTTCCGGTCATTTTATCTGTTTAGTTCTGTTTACCCTTTAGATTTGTCTTGTGCTCAAACGCCGAATCTAGTGACATGACATGCGCACACATAATTATGGCTTAATTCTAAAAGTTAATCATGAAGCAATTGGAAGATGATCGGGTCATTTAAAGGAAATAAAAACAATTTGAGATTATTTGGATCCCGAGTCAGGTGAAACCGGGGCAACTAAAAAGGAAACAGTTAAAGGCAAGCTGGCCAAATCGACGTGGGGTCATTCACAATAATGAAAATGAGAGTGTTGTCCAACTGTGCTTTAAAGATATGACGAATGTGTTGTTTACACTTGGCATATTTTGAAGATTGGAATGACGAAGGCATTTTGTTCTGCTATCTAAACACTTTATCCATCGTCAACCCTTTGAGCCTTATTTTAAATTCTTTCATCCCCTCCTTCGGAATTAGTTGCAAAGACTAGAAACACAAGTTTGAAAGGCAAAAGAAGAAAGGGATAAAGAAAAGTAAAGAAAAAGAAAACAACAAAAAGAGATAAAGAAAAGAAAAAGAAAAATGTGTGAAAAAAAAAAAAAACTTGAAAAAGAGGAATTGGGAACTACGTTTGACTTGATTCCTCAAAGAGGATACGTAGGCGCTTCACGGCTCGGTCATAGTGAAAATAAAGAAATAAAAATCCCCAAGTAAAAAAAACTGGGGCAAAGAAAAATTGTGTTTATTGTAAATAAATTTAGGTCCGAAGGTTGTAAATGTTGAACCCAAAATTGATTTTGTTTTGAGCCTTCAATACCCTTTCTTTCTAGCCCTATCCAAATCCCACATTACGGTCCAAAGAAAGACCTTCCGATCAGTCTTCAAAAGATGCCGCGTCAGGCGAGGGATAGAGTCCTATCATAATATAACACGTTGATTCTCGGCAGAAAAGACGTTGATTCTCAGCAGAAAGGAAATACGAGAGAGTCTTGGCAGTGACACCCCAATCCCCGGCTAAAAGTGATACAAATGAGAGAATCTTACCGGTGAAAACCTCCACAGGCACCATAAGACGACGAAAGCTGAGAGAAAATCAAAATGAGAGAGGCTTGAAAGTGAAAACCCTTCCTACAAGTCGAATAAAGGTGATAATCAGATGGAAATCACGAGACAGAAATCGTGAAAGGCAATTAACGACGAAGGATAGACCATATGTGCATGTCATGACCGGTGGAGTTGGTATTCGCGTTTGATAAGTTTTGTAGATATTTCTTGCTAGAGAGTCATTTTCTTTTTCCTTTGTCTTCTATTTTGTTTCTTTTTATCTTTCTCATTTTTATCAAAAATTCCCCATCAAGGTCCGTCTAGTCAGAACAAGTGAGAAATGACTTCAAAACTTGCCACCAACTTTCCAATTATTATGCAAAGCAAGGAAATGCCATTGACGGCAGAGAAGTAGGATGCGAAGAAGATTATTAAACTGGGGCAGAAAATTTTCTTTTCGGTTTGAAAATTTTCTGGAAGTCAATACCCACTTGGGGAAGAAGGAAAGTCTTAAGGGAAATGGTCTTCGAACTAGTGTCATCCTCGACAACCTTCAAGAAGAGTGAAACACCAATTTTGAGGAAATGAAAATCTACCGGCAGTGTTATCTTCAGCAAGTTCCGAGGTGGTCGGACAACACAGAGTGGTAAAGGAAGAAAGGAAATCTCATCTTCGACAAAATAACCCCCAGCAAGTTGAGAAACACAGAACGGGGAAAGGATAAATGGAAAAACCCATCCCCGACAGGAATATCATCTCCAGCAAATGAAATCATTCCCCAACAAGTTTTGGGAACCCCGAGCAAGGGAAAGGAGAAAAGGAAAAACCACCCCACAGGAGTAGCACAACCGCTCACAATGTTTTGAACTAACAAATTTTCTTTGATTTGAAACAGGAAAAAAAAGTGATATTGATAGCAGCAAAGCATGCCACGAAGAAGATTCTCAAACTGGGGCAGAAAATTTTCTCCTGTTGCGAAAATTTTCTCGAAACCAAATACTTGGTTAGGGAAAGAAGCTAGATAACGCGAGGAAATGATCTTTGAACCCGGTTATCCCAGCAGATTTGAAAGAAAGAAAACAACAAGCTGTGATAGATGAAATTATACCCCCAACAGACAGGACAAGACGAGGAAGCTTGCGTTCAGAAAGGCAAGAAGCCGGTATCACCCTCAACAGTCCTCGGAAAATGAAACATTGATTTCGAGACTTCACCGGCAGCATTATATCCTACAAGTTTTTCAAGGGAGCGAAGCGCGAGCCCCGAAGGAGGTTTGGAAAGAGGAAGAAGGAAAGGGGATCCCCCGACAGGGTAATCCCCAGCTGATGACACTTCAATCCCCAGCGATCTCGGGAGAGAATAAAGGTTCTGAAGGAAGTAGAAAAGGAGGAAATAAAGAAGATTTTCCCCAGCAGCATTACCCCAGCAGGTAAGTAATTAGTTCCAAAGACATCCCCAGCAGTCAAGAGAAAAATAACACAACCGGGAGGAAAGCAATTCCAAAACAAGGTAATTCGGAAGAAAGGATGGCCCAAGAAGCAATGCAGGAAGAAGAAAGTGGTGCAGGAAGCAAAGGAATGGCGTTTAATTTTCGGAGTTGATGATTGAAGTCAGGAGCCCGCCTGAAGAGAGGAATGGCGATTTATTTTCAAAAGATGTTGTTGAAGTCGGGAGCCCGCCTGAAGAGAGGAATGGCGATTTATTTTCAAAAGATGTTGTTGAAGTCAGGAGCCCGCCTGAAGAGAGGAATGGCGATTTATTTTCAAAAGATGTTGTTGAAGTCAGGAGCCCGCTTGAAGAGAGGAATGGCAATTTATTTTCAAAAGATGTTGTTGAAGTTAGGAGCCCGCCTGAGGAGAGGAATGGCGTTTAATTTTCAGAGTTGATGGTTGAAGTCAGGAGCCCGCCTGAAGAGAGGAATGGCGATTTATTTTCAAAAGATGTTGTTGAAGTCAGGAGCCCGCCTGAAGAGAGGAATGGCGATTTATTTTTTTCAAAAGATGTTGTTGAAGTCAGGAGCCCGCCTGAAGAGAGGAATGGCAATTTATTTTCAAAAGTTTGTTGAAGTCAGGAGCCCGCCTGAGGAGAGGAATGGCGTTTAATTTTTAGAGTTGATGGTTGAAGTCAGGAGCCCGCCTGAAGAGAGGAATGGCGATTTATTTTCAAAAGATGTTGTTGAAGTCAGGAGCCCGCCTGAAGAGAGGAATGGCGATTTATTTTTTTCAAAAGTTGACGTTGAAGTCAGGAGCCCGCCTGAAGAGAGGAATGGCGATTTATGTTCAAAAGATGTTGTTGAAGTCAGGAGCCCGCCTGAAGAGAGGAATGGCAATTTATTTTCAAAAGATGTTGTTGAAGTCAGGAGCCCGCCTGAAGAGAGGAATGGCGTTTAATTTTCAGAGTTGATGGTTGAAGTCAGGAGCCCGCCTGAAGAGAGGAATGGCGATTTATTTTCAAAAGATGTTGTTGAAGTCAGGAGCCCGCCTGAAGAGAGGAATGGCGATTTATTTTTCAAAAGATGTTGTTGAAGTCAGGAGCCCGCTTGAAGAGAGGAATGGCGATTTATGTTCAAAAGATGTTGTTGAAGTCAGGAGCCCGCGCCTGGAGAATGGAGTGGCGATTTTATTTTGAAGTAGTAGTTGAAGTCCGGGAGCCCGCCTGGAGAATGGAGTGGCGATTTTATTTTGAAGTAGTAGTTGAAGTCAGGGGAGCCCGCCTGAAGAATGGAGTGGCGATTTATTTTTGAATTTGGTTGAGGAAAGCGGTAGAGTGTAACGGAAATCCCGAGCATAAATCAGAAGGAAGGCAACAAGGATCAGAAAAGATAGATTCAGACTTCGAAGGAGAATAGCTCGAAGATCACAAGTAAGGGAAATCATTTCGGAGTGCAATGCAAGTTAGCAACAAAAGAAGCTTGCGACCAGAATGCGAGTCAACGATCCGAGATGATCAACAGAAGATAGTCACAATGAAAAAAACAGGCAAGGAGTTAATCCAAGTGCAGAAGTTGATGAAAGATGTGGTGTGCTCAAGACATGGCCGAGGTCACAAGCACTGCATACCTGGTTCAGATCCAGAAAGCTGAAGAAGATTGAACTAGTACCTACAACTAGCAAGTATCAAGGTTCAAATTTAGAGTCCGCGTGAAGCACCAACCAATACTCAAGATCAAGCTTCAGAAGACTTATAGATATGAATTTTGTAACTAGTAGCTGATAGGCTTAGTTAGTCTTTCTCATATTTTTTGATGTAATAGCAGGACCACGGACCGGAACTTCGATGGGACGGAACCTCGACGGAACAACACCTCGACTGGCTCTCCACCTCGGTTACCCCTTCCTCACTCACTTTCGAACTACACGTGGCCTGATTCCTTTATAGCCGAGGATATGTAGGCAGCTCAGATACAAGGGCTCGGTCACATTCCTCTTCTCTTAGTTTAGTCCCTCCCAATAAGGGTCAGGTCAAAAACACTTGTCTAGTCGTTCTTTGTCTGAAAACTCTTTGTGTTTTCAGTCAAAGAGGGGCAGCTGTAAACACGTGATTTTTGACCCTCCCCGAGATTTTCTATATTTCTAGCGTAAAATATTTAGTTTAGTTTTAATATAGCTATTTTAGTTAAATTTGACTCTTTTACTTTATTTTTACCTCAAAATGAAAAAATAACAAAAATATAGTTTTATTAATGTTTCGTAGTCATTTTTAAACTTGAAAAATATAAAAAATAGTTTTATTTTAATTACGAGTATTATAGTTATTTTGCTTACGTAGGATTAATTAATAACGTCGTGTTCTCATTCTTGGTTCCGGGCAAAGAATAATATTCGGGTTCAAATTACCCGGTTTTATAATTTTTGGACCTAGCCCATAATAATCCGAGCCCACCACACATGGGGGGCACGGACGAATTAGACCCATCACATTTTTGTACACAAGAGGATGGGTCTTAAAATACTAAACTAATATAAAAATAATTAAAAATGAAAAGAAGAAAAAGACAAAAGAAAAGAACAAAATGAAAAAGACAAAATAAAAAAAAAACAAAACAAAAGAATAGGGGACAATTGGAAAAGGTTTCTCACGTGAAAGATGGGCTGGAGGGGAAAACAAAAGAAAGAGGGATTAAAAAAAAACAAAAAGAAAGAGATGGGAGGGGATTAAAAAAAGAAACAAGAAAATATACAAGGATATATACTACACTGTTACGATTGGAAAAGGGGGGGAAAGAGGCTCACATTTTTTACGGAAGGGAGGGACTGTTCATTTTTGGTTTTTTCTTCATTTTTATAAAGGAGGGAGACCATACACACAGGGGGAAAAGAGAAAACAGATAGAGAGATAGGAGCTACTGTTGATGGTCTTCTTCATTGCTGAAGAAGACGAGCCACCAAGACAGCCCTTCCCCGCTAGTCGACCACGCAGCATCGTCGGCCAGCCCCACCAAAAACAGTCCAGTCCCAATATTGTTCCCAGCTCACACCAGACCAGCAGCAACTTCACCAAACGATCCTTACCATCACCTCACGTCCAGCGAACCAACAGTCCCATCGTCGAACCAGCAGCAACGACCAGCGACACCACCAAGCCAGCAGCTCGACGCCATAACTGCCAGCAGCCTCATCTGCGACCAGCTTCACTGTCCAAACGACCCTCACCTGAACCATCGCTGTCCTTTCTTCGTCGTCCCTCCAGCCACGTCCAAACGAACAGCCACACCAGCCGCACTTTTGTCGACTTTCTCCAGCTTTCCGGGGTGAGATCCGTTCGAGTTCGTCGTTGATTAGTCGTAGTCCGAGGTTCCGTCGAGTTTTGTTTCTGCCTTCACTTGGTTTATCCGAGCCGTGCTTTGTTCAAACGGCATTGTTCTGGTTAGTAAAAACAAGCATTTATTTCTATTGTCATGATTTGAATTTCTTTTAGGCAATTAGAATGAAATAGCTTGGTTTCACGTGTTATCATGTTTGCTTTGTTTTTTTATTTTATTTTTATTTTTATTTTTTCATGATTCTGTTTCTTCTGTCAATTTTTGTAGTGTAAGAAAATTTGGTTGGTTAGTTTTTGTTTAGTCTATTCATTGCTAATGCAAGTGTCTGCCAGTTTAACTTTAATACACCAAAAATCTCAATATTAGAGTTAGTGATTTCTACATGTGTGGCCAAAATATCCAAATCTCATGTGTCATTCTCAAATCTAGGAAAAATAAATTTGAACATCTATAGTTAGCTTTAACTTAGTACAAACCTTTAAGAATTATTTGAGGCGTGCTACGCCAAATAAAATTTTAAATGTGTGGCCCTTATGTAATTATTGCTTTTAAAGTTCTTAGTATTCGGGACGGTCGTTTAGCGAATTTCACGGCCCTCCCAAAAGATAATAATATGTTAGTCGCTTTAAGTGCGCTTTTAATAATATTACCTTCCTAATTCGGGTGTGTATTTCATACAACCCAAATCCAAATCCGAAAACTTCAAATAAAGATGTGTCAAGGATCCGGGTGCATTTCATGTAACGTGATCCGAAAACATATTTTTAGACGACGTTCACTTTCGTAAAAAGTAATAGAGGCGGTAAAGGGATATTAATTTGCATTAAGTACATAACTGTAAAAAATCAGATAAATAAGCCGAATATGACGGTTAAGCGACCGTGCTAGAACCACGGAATTCGGGAATGCCTAACACCTTCTCCCGGGTTAACAGAATTCCTTATCCGGATTTCTGGTTCGCGGACCATTAAATAGAGTCAAACCTTTTCTCAATTCGGGTTTCAAACCGGTGACTTGGGACACCATAAATCTCCCAAGTGGCGACTCCAAATCTCAATAAATGAACCCCGTTTTGGTTGTCCTTTAATTGGAAAAACTCTTTTATACCTTGCACCCTCGCGGGTGCGGTAAAAAAGAGGTGTGACACATGGAGTAAAGTGAGTACATCCAACTCAGTGGTAATAAGAGTAAATAATGCTGAGAGGCAAGAAAACATGTAAGAGCACTCTATCATGCTATATAGGATAGTACAACCCTTTTTAGAAACAGTAAGACCGTAAAAATCCTTTAGAAAATATCTGGCCCAGTTTAAAAATCTCTTTTGAAAACATCCCCTTTTCAACAGTCAAGCATATGAATGCATCATCACACAGTGCAGGTCCGCACATAAGTTAGCCCCTCGGGCATAACATTCTATTAACAAGTAACACCAGGGTATCTGGTACACGGTGCAAGAAAATAACATGGATGCCAATGATATGAGAGTGATGAATGTCATGCCACGTAGTACAAACAAGAACCAATGGATGAATGCAATCCAATGCACATGACCGCTGCGGTGCGCAGCCCGATCCATTTGGGCACCCGCGCTCATTGGGGGTATGTACAAACTTCGGAGGGGCTACTACAGCCCAAGCGCAATATCATCGTAGCATTTGCTACGGCGTGCAGTCCGATCCACAATCAGTTCAGTTATATGCATGCAAGCCACACGGGCAATGTCAAGTAATAGCTTTTAACTCAATGCGATTTAAGTTTCTAAACTTTAGCAATATGACTGCACATGTTAAAACTGTGTTTAACTTAAGACTGAACATTTAGTAAGCTAAGTGTCGTGAAAATAGTGATAATAACCTATACAGGGTTCATATAACCGGCACAACAATCAGCCTAATTCAAGATAGCATCTAGCAAGTTTCAATCAATTATACAGTAAAATCCACAACCAAGACGGACCAAGTCACAATCCCTAATGGTGCTCTACCCCACACTCATACTTGGCGTGCAACTCACCACGACAAAACATTATCGTGTGCAAATCCAGGGTTTCAAACTCTCAGAATATCATTTATAAGTATTACTCACCCCGAACCGGCGAAATTAGCTCGCGGCGCCTTTGCCCCTCAAATCGGTCTCCATACGTATCAAATCTAACCAAAACCTCAAAGGATACATTATATTAAGCTAATAGAACATAATCCAACCGAAAGAACTCGAAAAACACCCAAAACACGAAGTAGGCAAAACCTGAGCCCCGGGCCCACTTCTCGAAAAATTATAAAATTTACATCACCGGACTCCTCGCCTCGCCACGAGTCCGTCAATATAAAATACACAAGAATCGGAGTCCATTTTACCCCTCAAATTATCAATTCAAACCCTCTTAAGTTTCAAGCACCTCCATTTTTATCCTTTAATTCCTTGAAATTGAGTGATTAATCCATGTTTTTACACCATAATAACATAATCCAAGTCGAATAATTCTTACTTGATGAAACCACTTTGAATCCTCTTCAAAATCGCCCAAGAAACCACCTAAGTTGAAGTCCAAAATGTTTGCTTCTTTTCCAAGTTCGTGAACATTGTTCACTATAACTCCGGGTCTTTTTCCGCTTCTACGGTCCCACATACGTGACAAATTGACCACTTTTGCGGTCTCACTTAAAAACCCCCGGGACCACTTATGTGATCCATAATCCGCTTATACGGTTACCTGGCAACCGCTTTTGCGATAAAATATCCGCTTATGCGGCCCCGCTGGAGCGCCCACTCTTCCGTTTATGCGGAAATTCCCTGGGCCACACTTGATCGCTTCTGCGACCTCCCCCACCGCATCTGCGGAACCGCTTATGCGGCTCCTTTTCCACTGATGCGAAAATACCAAAAGATGAAAAAACAGACCTGTAACAAATGCTTCAGACTCCCGTTTAACCATCCGAAATCACCCTGAGGCCCCCGGGACCTCAACCAAAAGCACCAACACATCCTAAAGCTTTATTCAAACTCGTTTCAATCCTCAGAACACGTCGAGCCATGCTAAAACCATTAAATCACATCGGATTCAAACCTAGTTTTCTTTAAAACTTCTGCAATGTGCATGCAATCAAAAGCTCGACCAAACAATATTCAAATGACCTGAAAATTTGCAGACATATCCAAAATCACCTAATAAAGCTACTGCAACTCTCGAAATTCCATTCCGACCCTCGGATCAAAATCACACCTATCAACCGAAATTCGCCAAAATTAAAACTTCGCCAATTCATACTTATTTCTACATCGGGCCTCCAAATTCAATTATGATCGCACTCATACGTCACAAATCATCCCCCGAAACTAACCAAATCACCGGAATTCACATCCAAGCCCTCTAACTATATAGTCAACTTCCGGTTGACTTTTCCAAAACAAGCTACCTTTTAAGAAGCTAAGTGCCTCATTTCCAACTAAAACCAATTCCATTCAACCCGATCAACTCAAATACTGATATTGGAACACGAAGCAACACAATATGGGAAAAACGGGGCAAAAACATATGGGACGACGGGTCGAGTCGTCACATCCTCCCCAACTTAAACAATCACTCATCCTCGAGCGTACCTAGAGTTGTACTGGAAGCCAACCAATAGCTGAATGACCTTACCAAGCATACACCTAGGGTGATCACACGTCACCCTAACTCATATAGGTTCGATAATACAACACAACTGAAATTTCACAGTCTATCTAGACCATAAATCGTAGAACCACATTGCACTTACGAAATCCTACCCAGAATAAACTCGAACCACCTGTAGTAACTCACACCTAAAACCTCAAGTGAAATCATACAACATACCACACAATCCAACACTCGAAATGATAGTCTCTATCATAGCAGCTGCCCACAATACTTAATTACCGATAAGAAACTCTTATTAGCTAAAGTCTTATTCCAACATTTTCATATATTGCCAACACTAATTAAAACACGCCATAAACCAAAACCATTCCTCATATTACCCATACATGAAGCCACATCCTTTTTGACTAATACCACAATAGGTTTCCGGGCCAAACCTCGATATAAACCCTCTAATTAGCTGAAATCACATCTGACTGTACCCAATAATGAATCCAATGGTCCCTTCGACTCCAACACACCACTCTGGTGATATAACACCTCACCACAGGCCTAATCCACAACTTGTATAATGCACGCACCATTTAAGGAACAGTCTGGACATACTCAAAATAATGAAAATGACTCAAACGAAAGAGCTGTACCTCAAGCTCAACAGTACCATTACAACACAAAGGTGAGACCCCATTTCACATGATAGAAATAGAGTATCTGAATCCTCCTTGAAAGATCACAACTTCACGTGGCCTCGCCACAATGCGCGATCCTGCCTAAACACTGCTACACATAAAGCACCTCAAGTCACCATGCTCAAAATAGTCAGCCACGCACAGATTGATGTTAGAAACCAAACAATCCATCATACCTACGTTGAAACAAGTAATGTACACTATTCAATCCCGAAAGGACACAACCGATGCGCTATTCGCCGAGCAACACCCAATACGGACTTTCCTCAGAAACCAAGAAGTAAGGCATACAAAGTAACATATGGAAAACTATTTTTGACATCACACTGTTGCGGCGTGCGACCCGATCCAGATAACATACCCGTGGCGGTGTGCGACCCTATCCACACAAATATCTAACATGGAGATGCATATCGAACCAAATTTGCTCATTATGACAAAATACCGAGCATCGGTCGTAATCATATTGAGTGCATAATGATATCTACTTATAGCGCCATAAGCTACACAACTCAAACACAACTGAGGTCCTTCCCCCTCAACTTCCACTATGAATCTCGATAGCACCGCACTATATGTGCCCACAGTCCGAAAATTATAACGCCTCACAGTACTGAAAAAGCAACTCATAAATCCCCCCCTGATCACTAGTAGGTTCAATAACGATCGAATCAACCTATCCTTCATCAATACAATTCGGGACTAACCAAGCCAACTCAAGATAAACACGTGTCCAATTAACTTACTAACAAACTCATTACCAAGAAGTCTGAAACTGCTCCTTCCACTACTATAGCTCATGCCGAAGCCGTACAATATGGTGCTTTACACCAAATCAAATCAACAATCTCTCCTGGCGACATGCCCGACCACAAAGAACGCATCCGAAAAGTCCCTCAATAACGGAACTGAAGCAATGGTAGAAGCCTTTATACTGACATCTGTCACAAAGGCCTAATTAAAGAAAACAATCCTTCCCAACCGTCTGCTGATCTTTGAAACACAACCATTCAGCTAGCACATAGTCTGATGCACCTCGTCACGCAACCTATGACATTTTTCGACATAACCCATATCACAATAGTCTAGAATAGCCCAACATTAAGACAACCAGTCTACACCCCAATATCATATCCAAAACCTAATATACCAAGTAAGGAAAGATCCACTCGGGCCTCCAATTCTCAATAGCCGCTAACGGTACCAATACATACTATCCACAACAACTACATAGCCTGAACATAAGAACTCCCAGTCTCCAGCTCCACATAGCACACAAATTACTATGCCTGATCCCAAATTGTGCAGTATAAATACATATTACATCTCGAGTACCCAATCATTCCACGAAAGATATTCTAAGATTCCCCTTGTGCCACTAAACAAACTCAGATATCAACAGTCGATCTATCAAGAAAATGCCGCAACATTATTAAAGTGCCATCAACTTACTCACATTGTCCTTTTTATGAAACATATACCCTCGTCCAATCACTATGATTAGCAATACTATTTCCTTAGTCTCATGAGGATCATTCATCCTAATCATCTGAAGCTCGATCTTCCAATCACCTAAGACTACTCGTGCTATTTAAGATCCTAATGATTCTCCATCAATCCCATCTAGAAGAGAAATCACTACACATTCCATGTTTCGTATGCCCATAGACAATATATACTCATCTTCAAACCACGGTAAAATCCAACAAGGACATCTCTGCCAACTCTATTTGTGCAAGCTAAACTGCTAGGACTGAATCCCTCTCTCTAAATCAAGCTGAGCAAGCCGCCAAAACTCAAGAGCATTGCTGCAAATTGCCTGTAAAGGCCAATTACGTCCAACACATAAAAGGAATTAATCATACCCTTACCATACCGGTTCGGTCTATTATCAAGCTATTCCATCTATCAAATTTCTCTTTTTATTCATCATCAACTTGATATTCATCCTAGTTGTAGCATCACAATGCCTCATTCCTCGGGCCTACCACACGAGACTCGAACATAAGACCATATTGTCTAAGACCCATAGGCTACTGAATACTCTCTCAATGCTTCCCAGAAATACCACGTTCCAGAATATTTTATTTGAAGAACTTCCCGCAAATCTGAATTTGTTACCATTACATTTGAGATACTGATACATAGAATCCCCTAATTAACATAAATATCACAAGTCTTGATCTTTTCCAATGAAAACACAGCCTCTAGCCATTTACACAACCTTAAGACACCTGACCATTACATGCCAAATCGTGAACACAATAAAACCATTCTCGAGAGTAATTCACTCTTACACAACTGTAAATTATCTGACTTAGCGATCAGAACTACTTGTGCCTTATTATCACTCTAACACCGCAGAACATGATCTCATACTAATACATCCAACCATCTTCCTTCCCTATACACTAAGCATTCTCTATCAGCAACAACTTAAGACATCTTATTATTTTCACACATCTACAAAGCATTGTATGACCTTTATCAAAATTTTCCTCCACACATGTCATCCTCGACTCAATTTCTGCAACCAGAATTGATCCGCCAGCATACCTCAAAATGGAACCAACATAGAACATAATCGTACAACCAACTAATCATTAGCAACCTCCCCAACTTGGCTCGAAACCATCTATCAAAACATATTCAATAACCCATAATACATTTACTCTAATGATGCCACAATATTATAGTAATATTAGACTCAAATCATCTACTAGTTTATGAAAACACCGATTATCTGGTACTGAAATCCTCTGCAAACCTCGCATTCATTTCCACCTCAGTTGGGTCCACTCTCTAAGCGACCCAAATTCTCAAATTTCAACACATACCCTTCAATTACACATAAGATATTTTAACATACACACAAGGTTCATCCATGTGAGAACACTCCTTAGGAGATAACCCACATGCTTCACCTCAATTTAGTATTTCAGCATACCTCCCACCGTCATACACATAATATAGCCAATAAAGTCTTCCCAAGTCTGAACTCATACCCTCGCAAGTATTGAACCTAACTTCCAACTAGGAGATACGAAAACATTCTTCACGCGCCCATAACTCGGGCTACACTTCGAATCATAATAGGAATCAAACACTTAACAATTCACCTACTATCCAGTAGACTTCTTTGTCACTACCAAGTCACGTAGATACATCTCGCATCACTAACATACTCATCATATGGATACCCTACCGCCATTCCGGCTAATAAGGACAATACTGAACATATAAGTTCAAAACACTTGCTCGCACATTCAGCACCTTGGTGCTTAAGCCATAGACAAAGATCTGGCCTCAAGTCCTCCAGAATGGCCCATCATGAACTCACGGAGATTACCTCTCACCCCTTGATCGGGGAAACACAAGCCATCAAGGCACATAACTACCAAGCGCTCACATACGCATACAGACTTGTGGAAGGAATTTCAAGAGTTATATTTCAAGCTGAATCAAGTACGCACGATAAGAATTCCAAGAATGGGAAGTTTTCCTAAAGGTTCTGCAGCCTGTCGAGAATAATTACAGAGGTCTCCGTACCGATTTCTGAGACTCTACCAACCAGCTCATGACTCATGAGGCCTAGTAATCTAGGCTCTGATACCAACTTGTCACGACCCCCAATCCCGGTCGTGATAGTGCCCAACATAATTGCTAGGCAAGCCCGACCATTTAACACCCTCAACCTGAGCATGCAGCTCTATACCAGTTAATTAGCTATTTGTAACATATACCAAGGCTTAATGATTCACTGATAGATAGAAGCAATACCGAGAATTTTGATAACGCCAATAAAACTCCCAAAGACCTGGGGTCATGAGTCTAGAGCCTCTAATGACACGGAGTAACAGTCCTTAATAATACAAATGTTCTAAAATGCGGAAATGATAAAAGAGATAGGGGAGGAGTCGGGTCATGCGGATGTCAGGCAACTACCTCGACAACACTTGAGAAGCTCTAAAAGTAGCAGATAGCTCGACTATACTTTCGGAACACCTGAATCTGCACACATGGTGCAGGAAGTAAAATGAGTACTTCCAACTCAGTGTTAATAAGAGTAAATAATGCTAAGAGGCAAGAAAACATGTAAGAGCACTCCATCTTTCTATATAGGACAATACAACCCTTTTTAGAAACAGTAATACCGTGAAAATCCTTTAGAAAATATCTGGCCCAGTTTAAAAACCTCTTTTGAAAATATCCCTTTTTCAACATTCAAGCATATGAATTCCTTATCACATAGTGCATGTCCGCACATAAGTTAGCCCCTTGGACACAATACTCTATTAACAAGTAACACCAAGGTATCTGGTACACAGTTCAAGAAAACAGCACGAATAAGTTAGTCCAGTTATATGAATGCAAGCCACACCGGCAATGTCAAGTAATAACTAGTAACTCAAAATATCATAAAAATGCGATTTAAGTCTTTAAACTTTAGCAATATGACTGCACAGTTAAAATAGTATTTAACTCAGGACTGAAATTATTTAATATGCTAAGTGTCATGAAAACCGTGATAATAACCCCTACAGGGTTGAAAGAATCGACAATCAGCCCAAAACATGGCAATCAACCCTATTCAAGATAGGATATAGCAAGTTTCAATCAATTACACAGTAAAATCCACAACTGGGACAGACCAAGTCACAATCCCCAATGGTGCTCTACCCCATGCTCATACCTGGCATGCAAGCCACCATGATACAATGCTATGGTGTGTAAATCTGGCATTTCAAACCCTCAAGATATCATTTACAAGTATTACTCACCTCGAACCGGCAAAATCTCTAGCTCGTGGTGCCTTTGCCCCTCAAATTGGCCTCTATGCGTGTCGAATCTAACCAAAACTATAAGCAATATGTTATATTAAGCTAATGGAACATAACGCAACCAAAAGAATTTGAAAAATACCCAAAACACGAAGTTGGCAAAACCCGAGCCCCGGGCACACTTCTCGAAAAAGTTACAAATTTTACATCATCGGACTCCTCGTCTCGCCACGAGTCCGTATATATAAATACAAAAGAATCGGAGTCCATTTGACTCTCAAATCATCAATTCAAACCCTCTTAAGTTTCAAGCCCTAACCTCCATTTTTACCCTTTAATTCCTTGAAATTCAGTGATTAATCCATGTTTTTACATCATAATAACATAATCTGAATCCAATAAGTCATACATGATGAAACCCCTTTGAATCCTCTTCAAAATCTCCCAAGAAACCACCTAAGTTGAATTCCAAAATGTTTGCTTCTTTTCCAAGTTCGTGAAAACTGTTCACTATAACTCCACGTCTTTTTCCGCTTCTGCGGTCCACTGACCGCACCTGCGGTCCCGCACACGCGACAAGTTGACCACTTTTGCGGCCTCACTTAAAAACCCCTGTGACCACTTATGCGATCCATAATCCGCTTATGCGGTTACCTGACAACCGCTTCTGCGGTAAAATATCCGCTTATGTGGCCTCGCTAAAGCGCACACTCTTCCATTTATGAGGAAATTCCCTGGGCCACACCTGATCGCTTCTGAGACCTCCCCTACCACATCTGCGGAACCGCTTATGCGGATCTTTTTCCGCAGATGCAGAAATACCAGAAGATGAAAAATCAGATCTGCAACAAATGCTTCAAACTCTCGTTTAACCATCTGAAATCACCCCAAGGCCCCAAGGACCTCAACCAAAAGCAACTACACATCCTAATACCTTATTCAAACTTGTTCCAATCCTCAAAATAGATCGAACCACGCTAAAACTATTAAATCACATCGGATTCAAGCCTAGTTTTTTTTTAAAACTTCCGCAATGCACATTCAATCAAAAACCCGACCAAACAACGTCCGAATGACCTGATAATTTGCAGGAATATCCAAAATTACCTAAAACGCTATTGCAACTCTCGGAATTCCATTCCGGCCCTCGGATCAAAATTCCACCTATCAACCAGAATTCGCCAAAATTCAAACTTCGCCATTCAAGCCTATTTCTACACCGGGCCTTCAAATTCAATTCTGATCGCACTCCTAAGTCACAAATCATCCCCCGAAGCTAACCAAATCACCAAAATTTACATCCGAGCCCTCTAACTATATAATCAACTTCTGTTTGAGTTTTCCAAAATAATCTTCCTTCTAAGAGGCTATGTGCCTCATTTCCAACTAAAACCAATTCCATTCAACCCGATCAACTCAAATACTGATATTGGAACACGAAGCAACATAATATGGGGGAAACGAGATGGAAATACATGGGACAATGAGTCGGGTCGTCACAAGAAGGTTACTTTATTAAAATCAGAAATGCTTGTTAAACTCACAACACATACAAAAATTTACCAGGCAATTTAGTTGACTTACAAGAAAAAAATTAGTCCAATCAATTAAGAGCAGGTTTAGCAAGCTCTAAATAATCTATTAGTTACATCAATTTAGGGTTCAAATTTTGGGATTTATAAAAAGAAGAAAAGACTGAGTTAACATATTGTATTAACAACTAGAGATGGAGAAGGTAAATCAAGAAAGTAATGCTTTAAATCTTTACCATAACAGCTTCCCACATGTGTTTTAGCTTATATTCCTCGATGTTTGTTCATGAGTGTATATGCAATGAACACATATTACGATCACGAACCAATATACCTAAGTTTCTCATAAATGAGGCTTGATGCTGCCCAACAACCCTATTATGGTAGAAAGTGATGCACAACTTTTCTCCAGCTTTGAGTCCTGCAACGTTTTTACACCTATTTGTTCCTCACTTTTTTACCTTTTCAGATTCATATGACCCTGCAAATTTCAATTTAACCCAAATATATTGAGATAATAAAATACTTATTTCACTTCTCTGTGTGCCCTGCATCTCTTCTTCTTCATGAGGAAAAAGAGTATCACCGTCAAATATTTGATCAAAATGAGGAGGCACAATATTTTCTCCAACTCTGAGTCCTGCACCTTTTTTATACCTATTCATTCCCCTCACATATTTTACCTTTTCATATTCACAAAGCCCTGCAAATTCCAATTTAACTCAAATACAAAAATAGATCTTGCACAATAACAAGAAAAAAATCTTATAACTTGAGATAATAAAATACTTTCACTTTTTTGAGTACCTTGCATCTCTTCTTCTTCACTAGGAAAAAGATCAGTATCACTTTCAAATATTTGATCAAAACCAGGAGACACAACATTTTCTCCAACTTTGGGTCCTACATTATTTTTACACCAATTCGTTCCTCTCAATTTTTTTATCTTTTCAGATTCACAAAGCCCTGCAAATTCTAATTTAACACAAATATAAAAATAGTCCTTCTACAACAATAACAAAAAATCGTATAGCTTAAGATAATAAAATTATTTCACTTTTCCGAGTGCCCTACATCTCTTCTTCTACATGAGGAAAAAGAGTATCACCTTTAAATGTTTGATCAAAACCAGGAGGCGCTATGTTTTCTCCAACTTTGAGTCCTACAACATTTTTACACCAGTTCGTTCCTCTGAGTTTTTTTACCTTTTCAGATTCACAAAGCCCTGCAAATTCCAATTTAACTCAAATATAAAAATATTCCTTATACAATAACAACAAAAAATCTTATAGATTGAGATAAACAAATATTTCACTTCTCCGAGTGCCCTGCATCTCTTCTTCTGCATGAGGAAAAAGAGTATCACCTTCATAAGGAAATTGAGTAATAGATATCTATCATGTCAGTGTTAGCATATATGAACATATGAAAGTCTTTAAAAGAAGCTAGGAAGTTACATGACCATAGACAACAGTAATAAAGATAATTTACAAGAAAATGACGGATAGAAACCTGGAGATAACCAAATATTTAGCAAGTCATATTCGTAATATAAGAACATATAATAAGTTAATATAGTTTTAGAATCTTTTATTGAACTTTTAAATAAAATGGAATTCAATACGACACTTTCCTCATCACAAGTGAGTTGCCTAATTAAATAAAGGAGTTGACAAATATCCAAACCTTTATGAGTTCTTTTCCTTTTCAGTAGTGAAGAATGATCTAACTCCTCTAAATCATCAATATTTTCGTGCAAAACCTTAAAAGTATCACTAGGTTGAACTTTTCATAGAACATGCCAACCTTTATTGGATAGATCGTCACGTAAAACATTTGTGATGCTTGGTTGGCTAATACAAAAGGCTCTATTATTTTTAAAAATCGATGGTGGTTAACACTTACAAAGCCATATTCATCTATTTTAACTCTCTTTTATTGGTCATACACATCAAACCACGTAGATCAAAATAAAACTATTCTTCCTCCACGAATAAATTGAAATTCTAGTATATCTGTTAATTCTCCAGAGTAATCAATGTTCTTATTCTCTTCATCTGTCTCTCCAACAACAACCACCCCGCAGTTCTGAGTTCTCAGACCTTTATCATAATCTTTCACGTGAAATCTATATTCATAATAAGGTAGCTTCGATTACTTGTCACGTATGGCATGGGACCACGTTACAATGAGAGCATATCTGCCATTTTTTACTGTTATTGCATTTGTGTAATCCTGCAACCTATCAAGCACATAATTTAGCAAATAATATTTACATACTTGGTTTGAAAAATATTAATATTAACTAGTACTCACCTTTTCTTTTATCCAACCAATGAATTGCCTATCAGAAATTTCTTGAGAGGTATCAACTGGAGTTAGTGAAAACTCTCTACATATAATTAAAGCATAATAATATGTTATTTTAATGAAAAAATAGAAAAGGTACATAAAAGTAAATTATTGAAATAACTCATTACATATCCCTCTGTAATAGAACCTTCTACGCAAGCCCTATTACGAATAAATGGTTTCATAAAATAAATATATCGCTCCACTGGATACATCTATTGATATTGAGAAGGTCCAGCAATCTTAGCTTCATTAGCTAAATGAATTGACAAGTGCTCTGTGATATCAAAAAATATCGGAGGGAAGACTTTTTCTAGCTTGCACTCAGTTATTGGGATTTGGGCATCTATCTGCTCTAATTAATCTACACTTAAACATTTCGATCCAAGCACGTTGAAAAATAAAGACAACTCAATAAGTGGTTCACACACAGATTTGCATAGCATGCCCCGTAGGGAAAATGGGAGTAAATACTGTAGAAGAACATGGCAATCATGACTTTTTAGACCTTGAATTTTGTGATCTTTAAGGTTGATACACTGGGAAATATTTGATGAAAAGCCGTCTGGGACCTTTAAGTTCTTCAAGAAATTGAAGAACCCGTGCTTCTCTTCAGGAGATAATGTGTAACATGTCGTCGGTAAGTCATATTTATCCTCAATTTGTATTGGATGCAATTCTTTCCTAATGTTCATTGCTTGCAAATCTAACCGAGTGTTTATGGTGTCTTTGGTTTTTCCTTTGATATTTAAGATTGTCCCCAAAATATTATCCCATATATTTTTCTTAATGTGCATTATATCTAGGTTAAGCCGCAATAAAAGAGTTTTCCAATATGGGAGATCAAAGAAAATAATCTTCTTATTCCAATTATCACCCCTACTCTCATGTAATATTTTAATCTTCTTCTTTGGATCCTTTGTTAGTTGTAACCCATCTAAATCAGTCACTTGATCAAGTATATCATTACCAGACAACTGTTTTGGTGGTAATCTTTTCTCCTTAGTGTCATCAAATGATACTTTATCATTCCTCCATTTGTGATTAAGAGGAAGAAAGCATCTATGGCCCAAATAGCATTGTTTTTACAATTTTGTAACCTAATTGAGTGAGTTTCTTTTTTGTAGCATGGGCACGTTAGTTTTCCTTTTATACTCAATCCAGACAAATTTGCATAGACGGGAAAGTCATTAATGGTCCATAATAAAGATGCATGTAACACAAAGTTTTGTTTAGTTGACGCATCAAAGTTCTTCACTCCAAATTCTCACAATTCCTTTAATTTCTCTATCAAAGGCCGGAGATAGACATCAATAGCATCTCCAGGACTCTCAGGACCAGGAATAATCATCGACAAAATAAAATTTTCTTTCTTCATGCATAACTAAGGTGGTAAATTATAAGAAATAAGTACCACATGCCAAATGCTATATGGAGTTTTGAAATTTCCAAATGGTTGAAAACCATCGCTAGCAAGTCCAAGTCGAACATTACAAGGCTCGGATGCAAAAGATTGATGAAGTTCGTCAAATGTTTTCCACGCTATTGAATCAGCTGGGTGCCTCATTATTTCATCATCAACTCTTTTGTCGTGGTTCCATCTCATCAGAGTAGATATTTTCGAGGGAATAAATAATCATTGAAGTCTTGGCTTTAGAGAAAAATAATGTAAAATCTTGTATGGTATCTTTTTCCCATTTTTAAATTTGGTTTCCCTGCTACGTGTATCCTCCTTCCATCTAGATGCACCACAAACTTTGCAAGACTCAAGACACTTATTGTCATTTCAGTATAACATACAATCATTCTTACATGCATCAATCTTCTTGTAAGAAAGCGCTAGGTGCCGAATTACCTTCTTTGCTTCATAATATGAATCTGGCAAATTTGATCCATCCGGTAATAAATCTTCCTTCAAGAGCTTCAACAATATTATAAATGATACGCTCCTCCAATTACCGATACTTTTGATATGAAGCAACTTTACTAAAACAGAAAGTTTAGAAACATTTGAATCTTGGTACACTGGTTGCTCAAAATCTTTTAAGATTCTATAGAATCTTTTTGCTTATATTTGGTTCCTCCTAAAATGGCCCATCACCATCATTGTTCATATTGTCTCCTTCGAAAGTGAGATATAGATCTCTTAAAATTTCATGTATTTCATCCTCATCATCACCCTTTTCATTGATCTTATCACCTACAAATTCATAATCAGAAGAAGACTCACCTAATCTCTCCCCATGGTGATACCAAAGGATATAATCTTGGACCATTCCATGTACTATTAAATGTGGCCTAACCAACTCACGTATTCCTGAAATTGTATTGCAACATTTGACGCATGGACAACATATTTCGCGTATTTTTCCCAATCTTTTAAAAGCATAATCAAGAAAATTCTCCACCCCAAGTATGTAAGCGTTATCAAGGCGATCATGAATAAGTTCCATCCATGGCTATCAGGTGCCATAATCTGGTGTATACACGAAATTGATATACATATATAGTCAACCAAAAAATATTAGTATGGCAATGAACAAGGAACGAACATAAGCGAACAAAAACATATTAGTCACCTTTACTAAGGAATATTAGTCAATCTACTTTCGAAGATCATTTTATAATATATTTGAATAATTGCTCACATCCACCATTTCACTGGCCTAACTATTTTAACTGTTATATTTTTAAGTTTCTCATTACGAATTCAGAAGCATTCTAAGGTTCCAATTCTAAAAAAATAAAGAAAAAGCAGAAAATAATGAGTTGATATAAGTGGTTGTAAATCGAATTAGAACTGCACCAAACAGAATTTAGAATAATATTTCTTTCATTGCCTAATTATTTTAATGTATAAAAAATTGAACTTTTTAAATCAATTTACTAATCTTGCAGTTGTTATCTCTTTTTGTGTTGTGAATTTAAGTTTAGTGATTTTTTGTATTTTCTAAAGGAGGTTAAGTGTAAAACTTTCTAGTAGACATTTGAACTATCCCTATAAAATGTAGAAGTTGATGTTCAACAAAATTAATTCATTCTAGAACCCTTGGTAATTCTTCAGTTGCTCACATTGTCCCCAACTAGATTGTATCATATTAGGGAAAAATGGAACAATATAAGGGGGTTGTATAGTTGTCTCTCACCTTTTTATATGTTTATTGATTAATTTAAAATCAATATCACTTAAAATTGTAAGGGAATTATTTCTAGCATTCTCATATTTATGCTCATCCTTTAAGTAATAACAAGTTTTTCTGTGATTGTTCTGTGGGGTTGAGCACGTTGAGTCTATCCAAACAGATATTAATTACTGCATATGATTGAGTAATTATTTGATCATTTGTTTATTTTTATTTTCATTTAAATTCCTCTTCATTTTCATCATTTAATCATTTGTTCCCCCCATCCATATTTAACTGCCAGACAAAAGCCAACTTTTCATATACTTGGAAAGAAAAAGAACAAGAAGAAGATATACAAGAATAAAAATAAATTAAAGAAAGAAACTAAGTCCCTTAAACATGAAACACTATTCTTGTATATTCATCAATTCATAAAGCAACTTTTGAAACAGTTAGCAGAAAATACTGCAATGCTCAAAATTAGGAGAAAATCACTATTCGAGAAATTCTATATGCCACCAGATCATGAATTATATTCCTCGCAAAATCTACAATGACCACAAAAGGTAATCATTAATGTTAGAACTACAACCCTTAACCACCCCCTCTTTCCACCTCATCCTTAAATCGTTCTGTTCTATGAAATAAGCATGTTGAGTCTATCCAAACAGATATTAATTACTAATCATATGCAGAAAGTATCCCCTTATCTGCAAATCACACAGAAGGCTAAATATATATAGTAATTAATTTAGTAAATTTAGAAACGAAGTCCATCACTAGTTCTTTATAAACATTAATTAATCACTTTCGTGATAATACGTTTAACACTCTACAAAATACAGCTACATAGGAATATGACTTCATAGCTACATAGAACGTTAACTATCAGGAATTAGAATCAGCAATCAATCCTTGGAAATTCACCTCCTTGAACTAGCTAAGAAAATGCTATTTCAGTACCAAACTAGAAGCACCCAATATGGATCAATCAAAAGCAAAATCAAACAACATATTGTTTTAGTGAACAAAGACTTTCCAACTAATTCATTATCAAGATATTCTCTTAAAGGGCAACTCCGAAACAAATTTAGAGAATCAACAAGAAAGTTCTACGTTATGTTAAATGAGTGAATTCGTAAAGAAATCAATTATCTAACCAAATAATTTATACTCCAAACTCGACTTATCCTTAAACGACTCATTTTGAAGCCTGATTCACAATTAATTACGTAAAATAGAAAGGGAGTGACACAAATATACTTGTTAAGCAAAATGTTTAACAACAATTGATAAATCAGCAATTACACAGATTTTGACTCCAAAATTTAAGTATGAAAAACTGACTAATTGAACTCAGAACCGTGAACGTCATCCTCGAACAGTCACATCCAAACCAGTGAAACACCAATCAAACTCAAGCAAGATCCATGAATAGATCAACAGGGCGTACAATTGTAATAAACGGCGAAACTAATGAAGATCAACATGGCATATAATTGTAATCAACAAAGAAACTAATGAAGATCGACAGGGCGTACAATTGTAATTTCTTTTCTGAAATTCGAAACACGAACAAAAAATCGAAGAAGAAAACTCAAGAGCAGAGAACAATTTTGCCCTTCGTTAAGAAGTGATCGTTAAAAATCAAATTTCTTGTAATGTACGTCTATGTATTTTTGGCCAAGCTAGCGAAGAGGCATTTGGTTGTAGCTAACACTTCCCGTTGCTGTTATTAATAGAAGGCTTGCAATTTGCTGAAGCATGTAAGGATTGAGTAGTTTTTGTGCTGTTACTTGAATTTGAACTATTAGTACTATGTTTCGACTTTGGACTTGTTGATCTTAAGGTTGTTACTACTTTGTATTGTTAATGTGTTTAAGCTATTACTTTGGACCATTTGTAGTGTTGAACTATTAGTTGAAGTGTTGAACTCTGTTCTATTGTTGCATATTTAATTTTATTGTTCTATTGTTAGTGAACTATTTGTTCTATGTTTAGCAGAACTATTTGATGAAGTTGTTCAATCTTCAAAGCAATCAAAGGGTAATGACTCAACTTCTTACTATTTCTTTTGACATATATAAAAATTGCATTACAAACATGTGCATCGTGGCAACTTGTATTTGTTATTCATTAAGATCTCTTATATTTGCATAAAGTGTCGAAGTAAAAATATGAGTGATATTCTATTTTGTTGCCACTGACTCATATTGGCATTTTTGTTTATATTTTTTGTGTTGAAGAATGAAAGATAGAAACTTTGGTTAGTGTTTATTTTCTTAGATGTTGCAGTAAATTTAAATTCTTGTGAAATAGAACAGTTCTAAAAAGAGTTTTAGCAACTGTATTAGCAAAACATTTTTTATATCGAAACTGTTTTACACATTGTGAAAATATTTTAGTTGTTTTATCTTATATGAGTAAACCGATATGATCGATAATCGATTAATCGATAATCAATATCTTATCGGTTTAGTTATCAGGTGATATATGTAAATCGATAACCGATAGGAAAACTGATAATATTCATAATCGAACCGTCTGATGCCCACTCATATCCTTATCTTTTGAGCTTGTAACTCTAAGTTTTGGACTTCAGGACTACATGTCCTTAACTTTTGAACTTGTAACTCTAAGTTCAGGACTTCAGGACAATATGTCCTTAACTTTTGAACTTGGAACTCGAAGTTCAGGACCACCTACCCTTATTTCTGTGCTTGTAACTCTAAGTTAAGGACTAGTTACCCTTCACTTTTGAACTTGTAAGTCTTAGTTCAGGACCTATTATCTTTAATTTTTGAGCTTGTTCGTCCAAGTTCAGGACCAAGTATCCTTAACTTTTGAACTTGTAACTATAAGTTTAGGACCAAGTGTCCATAAATTTTTAGCTTGTTGCTCTAAGTTCAGGACCTATTGTCCTTAACTTTTGAACTTGTTACTCTAGGTTCAGGACCTATTATCCTTAACTTTTGGGCTTCTTGGCCTAAGTTTATGACCAATTGTCACGACCCAAACCCGGTTGTGATGGCGCCCAACAATTAAACTAGGCCATCCAGACCAACAATTGTTTATCACAAATGAATATCAGTCCCAAATGGACAACTCAAGAAGGATATGTGAGTCAAAGAACTCCAATAATAAAAATACGAACAAAATACTGAGAAGTGCGAAAATAACTAACACTCCCAAAGATCTGAAGTCACAAGTCTAGAGCCTCTAAACAAAACCAAACAATAGTAGAGAATACTGTATGGAAATACTCAAATTCGAACATAAAGTAACAACTGAAAAGGGATGAGAAGCTAGGTTCTGCGAACGTCACTAGCTACCTCAGCAACTCGATGTGACTCTGTAAAAGCTGGATTGCCCGTCTACTTCTCCTGAGTACCTGAATCTACACACAAAGGTGCAGGGAGTAGGGGTGAGTACTAAGTACTCAGTGAGTAATAAATATATACAAGTAGCTTAAAGCAAGAAATCCAGAGAATACCACAAAATGAAGCTAAACTATAGTCCGATCCTCCTACGAACTAGCAATAACCGTACAATACAATTATCACAAATAATTCAACAGATAAAGATGCAATGCAACGCAAATAACCGTTACAGCCTGTAGCCCGATCCATTTATCGTCGACGGCGCTCATTGGGGGTGTGTACAGACTCCAGAGGGGCTCCTACAACCCAAGCGCAATACAGCTGCGACGTGCAGCCCGATCCTCATATCATATCAACCGTAGCGGCGTGCAGCCTGATCCATCCTCAGTCCACAACAATCATATAAGTCACAAAGTAGCTCAAATTATTATTATTTCCAGGTTCCAGTTCATAAATTATGAAAATACTTTAACTTTTATTTAATTTTTCCAAAACAGGTGACTTAGTAATTCAATATTGTAATTTAAAACCAGGACTGAGATCAGTGATTTAAGCAAATATAGCTATCATATATATAACTATCCCCTAAGGATACTACAGGTCGGCACAAGGCCCCAAACACGGCTTACAACCCACAATTATCAAATACAGTATTTTCAACCACTAATAACATATTATTAATATCCGGGATTGACCAAGTCTCAATCCCCCTTTCACGATCAATCCTGCACCTGCCACGAGGTTCGAGCCACGCCCTACTAGCGTCACAATGTGCTAAGCCGGGGTTTCGAACCCTCAGGCTACCATATACACAAACTACTCACCTCTAGTCGGTCGTAGACTCGTCCACAATGCCTTTTCCTTTCGAATTCACTACCTCGCACGTAGAATCTAATCAAACCACAACAATTATGTCAATTACGGGTCAAAGAAACATAACCCACTTCAATTTACATGAAATACGCATAAATACGCTAAGTTGGCAAAACCCGACCCCGGGCCCGCTGCCCGAAAAATTCCAAAATTAGTACCAATGCAATCCTCGTCTCTCAACGAGCCCGTGCATATAAAATTTATCGAAATCGGAGTTCGAATGGCCTTTCAAAATCCAAAAATTCATTTTCAATACCTAGGGCATAATTCTTCACAGTTTCTACCCAAATTCATGAAGATTGATGTTAATTCTATCATAAAATTATGTTTTTAAGTCATGAAATTTACCTCCGATGTTTCCCCATTGATTCCTCTTTTCAAAGTTATCAATTTGCTCTCAAAGTGGTTCAAAAACGGAGTAAATAATGAAACCCTCGCGTCTGGTTTGGTTTAAATCTGTTTCTTTCATGCATTTAAATTGTCTTACGCGATCGCGACTCCCCTCATGCAATCGCGATGCACAAATTACCGGCCTCACATGATCGCGGCTCCCTTCATGCGATCGCGTATCACAAAAATCCCGGACCATATTTTTCTTCTACGCGATCGCGTAGACCCTCCTGCGACCGCGATGAACGATTGGGTTACTCTACACGATCGCGGCCATGCCTCCTACGATCGCATATCTCCTCCTTTTGGCCTTACGCGATCGCATCCCTCGCCATATGATCGCGGAGAGAAATTACCTGATGCACTTATGACAGCAAACCAGCTCTTTCTTTTGGCCAAAAATGATCTGTTTGGACCCCCGGATTCATCCCGTGGCCCCCGGGACCCCAACGAAAACCACCAACCTATTCCAAAACATGATACAGACTTGTTCCAATCATAAAAACACCATCCTAAACATCAAAATCACCATTTTCACGCGGATTCAAGCCTAAGTTTCTCCAAAACTTCCGAAACTAACATTCAATCCAAAACCCGATCAAACGACGTCCGAATGACCTGAAAATTTGCAGACATATCCAAAATCACATAACAAAGCTATAAAAATTGTATGAATTCAATTCCAACCCCCGAATCAAAATATCACCTACCGTTCGAATTTTGCCAAAATTCAACCTTAGCCAATTCAAGCCTAAAACTACATCGGACCTCCGAATTCGATTCCGATTGCTCCCCTAAGTCATCAATGATCCTCCTAATCTAGTCAAATCATCAGAATCTGATTCCGAGCACTCTAACTAAATAGTCAACTCCAGGTTGACTTTCCATATTCAAGCTTCCTTCAAAAAAGCCATTTGCCTCATTTTCAACCCGAATCACTTCTGACTCACCCGATAAACTCTAACACTGATATAAAAGCATAAAACATATAAATGTAAGGTAACGAGGTGGTAATTCCCGTAACAATGGGCCGGGTCGTTACATTCTCCCCAACTTAAATAAACGCTCGTCTTCGAGCGTACCCAGAGTTGTACCAGAGGCAAGCCAATAGCTGTTTGACCTTACCAAGTTCTAACTGAAAAACCTTTTTCCATTAGCTAAAGTCTTATTCCAACGCCTTTATATATTGCCCACGGCAATCGAACACGCGATATATCGAATCCATCTCCCAGGTCATCCATTCATGAATCCATTTCCCTTTTTAACTGATACCACAATAGATTTCGGAGCCAAACCTCGATATCACCTTCCTAACCAGCTGAAACCACATACGCCCGCACTCATTAATGGATCCAACGATCATTCCGATTATAACACACCGCACTGGTGATATGACACCTCAACACCGGCCTAAGCCACGACGAGCACAACACGAGCTCCAATAAGAAACACTTGAACATGCTTAAATCATGACAACTACCTCAACAAAAGAGTTGTAATTTAAATTCCTCAATACCATCACAACACAAAACTAAGATCTCATCTCACATCATAGAATTAGAGTACCTGAATCCTTCTCGAAATTTCATAACATCACGTGGCCTTGCCACGACTCCTGATTATATCCAAACACCATTACCCATGAAGCACCGCAAGTCATCATGCTCAAAACAGTCAGCCACGCACAAGTTTAGGTCTGAACTCAAGCAATCAATCTCACCCACGGTGAAACAATTAATATACGTCATCAAATCTCGTAAGGACACAACCGATGCGCCATTTGCCGAGTGACACCCAACACTGAGTTTCCTCAAAGACTAAGAAGTATAGTACACAAGGTAACATATAGAAAAACTATTCTCCAAATCACATGGTTGCGGCGTACAACCTACTCAAAATAACATACCCGTGGCGGCGTGCCACCCGATCCAGATACCATACCTGTGGTGGCGTGCCACCCGATCCAAATAACCCATGAAGGCGTGCCACCAGATCTACACATAATTATCGCAAAAGAAATGCACACCGAGTCAGATTGCTCTTACAATAGACATATATATAGCCTCAAGCTCGGCCATAAGAAACGCATCCTACAAAGTTTCCCCAATACCAGAACTGGGTCAATAGTAGAAACCTCTGCACTGATATTCGCCACAAAGGCCCGACTGCCAAAGCATTACCTACCAGCCGCCTGCTGGTCCTGGGTACAACTACCCTGCTGGAGCATACTCTGATGCACTCTGCTATGCATTTTATGCCATTTTCATCATAGTCCATATCACCTTAGTCTAGACAACCTAACTTATGACGACCAGTCTGCAATCAAGTAGCATAACCCAAATTCGTCATATCAAGTTAAGAGAGAGCCACTAGGGCTTCCGATTTCCGATGATCGCTAAATGGTGCCGATACACATGCTATACAACCACTGCATAGGCGGATTACGAGAACTTCTAGTCTCCATCATCTATATAACACATGAATCACCATGCCTGATTCCACACACCATTGTACGAATACTTAACACACATCAAACATCCATTTATACCACGAAAGTCGTTCAGAAATTTCCCTATGCCATCAACAACTCAATCATCACAGTCGATCCAACAAGAGAATACCCCCATACCACTAGATATTATCAGTTTACATTACATTGTCCTTTTGACCATATACCCTGCCATATCACTAGAATAGCAGTACCATTTTTCCTTAATCACTAGAAAGATTGATTCTTAAATCACCTGCAGCTGCCCGCGCTGCTTAATAATTTTTAATGACTTTCCATATATTATGAACTGATCTCAAAACCTTGTACATGACATTATCAACTTCCCATGACTTATCGTATATACCATACCACACTAAAATAACATGGAAACTTCTATCCCTTTACTACGCCGCAAACATCGACGCACTCAGCTAGTCAAGGACCTTCATGATCCCATATAGAAGAAAAGTCATCGCACATTCCATGCCTCGCATACCGACAAGAATATACTCACTTTCAAACCACGGTAGAACACATCACAAACTCTTTTCCCCAAATCCATTGCATAAGTTAAACTGCCAGGACTGAGTCCTTCTACCCACGTTGAGCTACGCAACTGCCATCACTCAAGAGCTTTGTTGCACCATAGCTGCAAGACTCATTACTTTGTACACATACCAGGAGTTAATCGTATCCTTATCATACTGTTTCAGTTTATTAACAAGTTATTCCAATTACTCAATTACCTTTCTGAACCATCTTTAACTTAGTACTAGCCTTTACTGTAGCACTACAATATCTCAACTCATGTTACCATACGAGACTCATACACAAGACTACACGGTCTAAGGCTCACAGGCCGTTGAATACTCTCTCAATGTTTCCCAGAAGCACCACATTCTACAATACTTTATTTTGAAGAACTTTCTGTGATTTTGAATTCGTTATCATTACTCCCCAATATAGATACATAAAATCCTATCATTCACATAACATAACACAAGTCTTGATTCCTTCTAACGAAACCACCGTCTTTAGCCATATACACAATCTTAATACACCTGACTATTACAAGCAAAATCTTGAACACCGCAAAACCATTCTCGGGGCGTCATTCAACCTTATTCAACTGTAATTCAACTGTCTTATTGTACCGAACCACTCGTGACTTGTTAGAACTCTGACACTACAGAACATGATTACATACAAGCTGCATTTATCTATCTTTCTTTTCTATACACCGAACATTCTTTACCAACAACAGTTCACATCATCCTAGGATTTCTTCACATTTACGAAGCACCATAACCCTTACCAGAATTTCCCCAACATACTTAGAGGCAGAACCAACATAGCACACAACAGTGCAATCAGTTAATCAATAACAATCACCTCAACTTGGCTCGGAGCCATACATCAAAGCACTTTTAGCCGCTCATAGCATTCTTTACTCAAATGATGCCACAATGTTATGGTGAGATTAAACTCAAGTCATTTACAAGCTTGACAAAGACTCGAATCATCGGAGACCTTAACTCTTCTGCAATTCTTGCATTTATACACACACCACAGTTAAGCCTACTCTCTTTAGGTGACAAAAATCTTTTCTAAGTCCCAAATTTTTCAAAAATTTCGGCAGAGTTTCCTTTGTAAATTGGCCTATCCACCTGCCCGAGAATCACCAAACCATTCTAAAAATACATCCACAACTCAACAAGACATAACAATGTATTTCAACAACATTAAATCTCAATACTATTCGAATCATATTATCACAATTTATACCTGAACCCGCGCTACACCTGCTCGTATCATAACACATACCAAATACCTTTCAATTACACATCCGAATCCACCCACCTACTTTGCCTCAATCTAGTATTTTAGTACAATACCTTCCACCAGGATACACACCTTCCACCAGGATACACATAACATAATCACTTTAGTTTTCCTGAGTCTAAACTCGTTCTACTACATGTAAGGCACTTTACCTTCCAACTAAGAGATATGATAAATATTCACCACGCCTATAGTTTGGGGCTACACAAAAGATTACAATAAGGATCTAACACTTGAAAGCTCGTACATTATTAAGCTATCATTTTCACAATTAGGAATAATACCGATCACACGAAATTTCATAATACTAGTTTGTAAGATCAGCACCGGAGTGCTCAAGTCATAGACAAAGATCTGGCCTCAAGTCCTCATGACTGGCCCAACATGAACTCACAGAGATTATATATCGCCCCTCGATCAGGGAAGCACAAGCCCTCAAGGCAATTATATTATTGAGCGCTCGAAGCATACACAGACGTGTGGAAGGAATTTCAAAGATTATATCTCAAGCTGAATCAAGTACGCACGATAAGAATTTCAAGAAATGTGAAGTGTTTTCCTAAAAGGTTTGCAGCCTCCCGAGGATAAGTATAGGCGTCCCCGTACCAATCCACGAGACTCTACCAACCGGCTCAAGTCTCATGAAGCTTAGTAACCTAGGCTCTGATACCAACTTGTCACGACCCAAATTCGGTCGTGATGGCGCCCAACAATTAAGCTAGGCCAGCCGGACCAATAATTGTTTATTACAAATGAATATCAATCCCAAATGGACAACTCAAGAAGGATATATGAGTCAAAGAACTCCAATAATAAAAATACGAACAAAATACTGAGAAGTGCGAAAACAACTAACACTCCCAAAGATCTGAAGTCACAAGTCTAGAGCCTCTAAACAAAACCGAACAATAGTAGAGAATACTGTATGAAAATACTCAAATCCGAACATAAGTAACAACTGAAAAAAGATGAGAAGCTAGGTTCTGCGAACATCGGCAGCTACCTCAACAACTCGATACGACTCTGTGAAAGCTGGAATGCTCGTCTACTTCTCCTGAGTACCTGAATCTGCACACAAAGGTGCAGGGAGTAGGGGTGAGTACTAAGTACTCGGTGAGTAATAAATATATACAAGTAGCTGAAAGCAAGAAATCCACAGAATACCACAAAATGAAGCTAAACTACAGTCCGATCCTCCTACGAACTAGCAACAACAGTATAATACAATTATCATAGATAATTCAACAGATAAAGATGCATTGCAATGCACATAATAGCTACGGCGCGTAGCCCGATCCATTTAACGTCGACGACACTCAGTGTGGGTGTGTACAGACTCCGGAGGGGCTCCTACAACCCGAGCGCAATACCGCTGCAGCGTGCAGCCCGATCCTCATATCATATCAACCGCTGCGGCGTGCAGCCCGATCCATCCTCAGTCCACAACAATCATATAAGTCACAAAGCAGCTCAAATTATTATTATTTCCAGGTTCCAGTTCATAAATTATGAAAATACTTTAACTTTTATTTAATTTTTCCAAAATAGGTGACTTAGCAATTCAATACTGTGATTTCAAACCAGGACTGAGATCAGTGATTTAAGCAAATATAGCTATCACATATATAACTATCACCTAGGGATACTACAGGTCGGCACAAGGCCCCAAACACGGCTTACAGCCCACAATTTTATCAAATACAGTGTTTTCAACCACTAATAACATATTATTGATATCCGGGATGGACCGAGTCTCAATCCCCCTTTCGCGATCAATCCCGCACCTGCCACGGGGTGCGAGCCACGCCATACTAACGTCACAATTGGCTCTTACTATATTTCAGTTTACTTTTGCTTTATTTTCTCTTCTGCTTGTTATAACTTGAAGCATCATGTTTATGGTAAACTTGCTTGATTGGCATTTTATATATTTGTTGGGTTGCGGAGAAGTGGGGAGTGACCGAAGCCCATTAGTAATTTATTTGTCTCCATGTTTTAGGTGTCGGCCCGTTCTAATAAAAATGAAAGTTAAAAAATAAGACATGTGCATGAATTGAATTGTTCCTTTATCGTTGTTAGTATTTGCTAGGAGCATGCTTAGGCCGATCACATTTGGGGTAGGCAAGTCTTAGGATATTCGTCAATTTTAAGGTGAGATGTTGTCCCTTAGTTAAATTCATCCGGGAAATACCCCGAAAGACTTATATATATTTTATTCCGAGGAATGTCCGGAAGTACTTGTAATCGGAGGTCTAAAGTAGTGCTCGTAGTGTTTTATTTTCATTTTTTTTTGTTTTCTTTCATTTGGAGGGGACAACCTCAAGTCTCGTGTGCATTTATTTTGCTTTCTTCTGTGATTTATTCCTAACCTAAATGTTCTAAAAGCCAACTAAATCGAGTACGCAACCGTGACTTTTACGGGACTTGGGGAATACCTAACACCTTCTCCTCGAGTTAAAAGAACCCCCTTACCCAAACCTCTGGTTCGAACTTAGTTTTGAGTCCAAGTGTTTTAAAAGGAAAATATTTTCTAAAAAATTAGTGGCACTCTGAGTTTTTCTTTTTGAATACAATCTTTGTCACTTTCAAAAATTGAAAACCCTTTTTTCGAGTTTTACTAAATCTTTTATTAATTTAAGAGGGTTTAATGAGATTTGTTAAAAAAAGGGTGTGACATGGGATTTTGTTATAATATAAATATTTCCCTAGTAAATATAAAATCTATAATTTCCAAAAAGAAAAGGTTGTAATTTCTTGAGGTTCAGACCAAAGTTTCGAAATTTGGACCTGCAGGTTTGAAGTTCAAAACTTCAAACCTTCAAGCGGTTTGAAGTTCGTCGAATTTGGCTAAACTTTAAATACTAGTTTTTAAAAATGTGTATGTTTTGGACGGTGTCCTTAAAGTTGGCTCGGTTTGGTTACTTTATAAGTCAAATTTGACTCAACTTTAGATCCAAACCTACGCCAAATGCAGGTTCTACTCATTGATATTACCTTTTCATAATTTGGAATATCTTGGTACTATTTGAAGTGGAACGTCTCAAGAAGAAATCTACAGAACTTTCTAAAAAAAGTTTTGATCTTATTTAATTTCTCGGCCCCTCTAATCGGGTGGGCGTCGGCCGGTTTTCGATCAAATCTCCAAATGTGTCTCCCCGCATGCGTATCAGAACATTCGAGGAGGAAGTACACACTTATCCACTGATAACATATGTATTTATTTTTAAGTCATTATTTAAAATGTCTTTAGTTTTTAGCAATTGTTTTAATAAATTCTACCTGCTCGGATGAAAACACCATTCTGCTCATAAAGTTCAGGACCAAGTGTCCTTAACTAGGGATGGACATATATGGGGTAAAATCGATAACCCGAACCTTTAATTATTTATTGGTTATTGGTATTGGATTAACGGGTTAAAAAATAAATTTAATTGGTTATCGATTCGGGCTCGGTTTGACAATTCTATTATTGGGTAAAACCGATAACCTAATAAGATTAACTAATTTATTAGTTTACCCTTAAGTATAACATACTTTGGTTTCGTAATTCATAGTTCACTCTTTGATTTCTCTAATCTTTCTCAGTTTCTCCGTTTCACACCCTTAATAGTCAGCCCGTCAAGACTTAGGCAGGCGTCAATCGCATTTATCAGTTTCTTTCTTTCACCCCTCACTCGCATCTTCACTTTATTTCTCAGATTCTTCAGTCGCATCTTCACTTCACTCTTCAGTCGTATTTTTCAGCCTCATTCTTCAGCTTCATCTTGATTCTTCATGTAAGTTTTTAGTTGCTTCATCTTCATCTTTTTCTTAGTTTGTTTGAAAGCACTATGGCTCTGAATTTTTCTTAGTATGTTTGAAAGCTGAAGTGAGATTTGTAGTGTGTTTTAATTGTTGAGCTATTGTAAAATTATCTTGTGTCAGTTGTTATAAAAGTTGTATTTCATCACTAATAAACTTTTTAATCTTTATACATAATTCTGTTGTAAGGCCCCGTAAAAAAATTTTGTGCATAAAAAAAACTAGTAGCTGTGGTGTCATGGTCCGAATAATGTGTTAGGAATGCGTAGAATTCTTCGCGGCTCGCAAGCTCGCCGCGGTTCGGATCCTTGATAGTGATTTAAGTTTCAAAAATGTAGAGAATTAATTTTTCCGAAAAATGTCAAATATGCGGTCAAGAATGCGACCGCAAACCTGATATGCGGACCGCATTCTTGCCGCAAAACGTTCCAGAGAGTTGCCCAAAATCGTGTCAAAAGTGCGGTCGATATGCGATCGCATGTCAAATCTGCGGTGCACTTTTGCGACCGCAGAATCAACATATGGTCCGCATAGTGACCGCATTCCTTAACAGAACCTGCATAACTTTGAGGCCATTTTGCGGTCACTTTGCGGACCGCATGTGGATTCTGCGGTCGCATAGTGACCGCATATTTGACCCCGGCCCAGATTTTTGTAACATTTTGACCCGATCTCTTCTTTAATATAACACACTTCTTCTTCATTTTATCATATTATCTTACCAAAAATTAGAGAGAGAAGAGAGGGTTTTTAGAGAGAGAAATCTTTCATCTTCAAAGATTGTTCCAACCATTTAATTCCAAGGGATCTTAGGGCAAGGATTCAACTTCCCAATCTTTTCAAGGTAAAAACCCTAACTATTTTCTTTGATTTTCAGTTTTAATTGGGTAAAGAGAGGTTTGCATATAATAGCTTTTGAAAATAGAATTTTTACACTCATGCATGATTATTGAACTTGATTTCTAGTAAAAAGAAGTGAGTAGAAGTAAGAGTCTTCAAGAACAAGGTTGGCAAGAGTAGGATATCTTGGGTAAGCATAAAGTAGGAAGAAAGATCATCACCAGGTATGTATGGCTAATTTTGATTCTTGTGAAATCGCCTATATGTGTGAAGTTTGTTTGTTTCGTGTTAAATGGACAAATTGTGTGAAATTCTTGATGTTGTTGTTGGATATTCAAAGTTTGTTGTTGAGTTATGAGTGATGTAAAATGAGAGTTTAATTTGGCAAAAGAATTGTGAATAATGACTATGATGGCCTATATGGCACCTTGTGGAAAACAAACGAAACACTTGAGAATTGGTTTATTGTGGAAAGAGATGAAACACTTGAATTGTGGAAATATTGTAACATGGTTGTGATATTGAATTGAGAAGAAATTGAGAACATGAACCAATGTGTAAGTTGCCTATTTGAACTTGTTGAAATTGTGTGTAGTACCTTATCTGTTGTTTGAAATTGTTGTGTTTTCAACTGTAAGGCGGGGTCGTGTTGCGCGCCGCAACGTGGTGAAATAAGGTGTGGGTTGGGGTGATAAGGGTGGCCGAGGTAATAAGGGTGGTCAGGGGCAATAAGGATGGAAAGCGATCGAAATCGCTATTGAAAATTGATACAAAAATCAATAATGTGAAATTGTGAAAGGAGACGACAGGAGAGTTTGCAACCTGTGGGGCACTGATTGCCCCTTTGTTTGACTACTTGTGCTTTACGTGATTGATTGGTTATTATTAAATTGGTTGATCGTAGAAAGTGCTTTGTGTGAGAATTATTTGAAATGAGGAAAATGTGGAAACATGGTTGGTTGGCTTAATTAATTGTTGATGTAATTTAATGGCTTGAGTTTACTTGGGACAAATTTTGTCCATACATACCAGTACAATTCAAGTGTACTGACGTCCCTTTTGCCGGGGGCGCTACATTCGTGTCATGATTGTAGGTGGATCAGTAGCAGGCACTTCAGCTCGTCGGCAGTAGTATCCTTCTCCTTCCACTGCCTGTTTTGGTGAGCCCCTTTCTTCCTCGGGGCCTTGTGTGGTTCATGCCACTCGGTTTAGATTTCATTTTTGGTTTTGTAAGGTATAGCCGGAGCCTTGTTACCGGCAAGTATTGTATTCCCCTTTTTGTATCCTAGAGGCTCTGTAGACATGTAAACTGTGGGACTCCAGGTCTTATGTATATATATTGTGTTATGTCGGGCGTTGTAAAAATTGAAATCTTGTTAATGAATCACTCGTATCATTTTATTTGTTTAATGTGAAATTAATTATGATTAGTAATATATTTGGTTAATGAGAAACAGTCATCACAGGGTTAATGCGTGGGAATGAAAGGCACCCAGGTCCGCTTGACTGGGGCAACTCGGTCAGGCGCCGGTCATGTCCCTCGATTTGGGGCGTGACAATCTTGGTATCAGAGCCTATGGTTTTTTAAAGTGTCCTAGGATGTCTCGGAGCCGTGTCTAGTAGTGCCCTTCTTATAGGTGTGTTGTCGACCACATCATATAAGTAGGGGGCTACACGGGCATTTAGGAATTTACCTACTTCTTTGATAATCTATATCGTGCGGTAAAGTGCAATGTGGAGATATCCGTGTCTAATTCGTGCCTTGTTCCCAAATTTTCAGAATATGGCACCTAAGAAGAAGGCTAGACTCGGCCTTAGGGCCAATGCCGGCCCAAGTGCGGTTGTTAATCATGTACCCGATGCCGTGGGAGAGAATGACCCACCAGGTCCCGAATTTGCCTGGCCCATCTGTTCAAAACCCAAGTGTCCCTATTCCAGTCGCGGCAGAGGATGCCACCATCCCTCCTGCCAGTGTTCCTGACTCCGATACTGTTCCAGATTCTGGTTCTGGTATCTCTAATGAGGATCTTAGGGGAGCCGTTCATATGTTAACACAGTTAGTGGCCGCCCAGGCCCAGTGATCCCATGATGCCCCTGCATCCTTCAGTGGACAGGGAGATTACTCCGGCTCCAGAGTCCACCAGTTCTTGCGATTGGCCCCTCCAGAATTTTCAGGCACCGATCGAGAGGCTGATCCACAGGAATTCCTTGATGAGATATACAAGACCCTCAAAGTGATGAAGGCAACAGATATAGAGGGGGTAGAGTTGGCCTCGTCCAGGCTGAAGGGAGCGGCACGTTCATGGTTCGAAATGTGGGAGGATTCCCGTGAGGAAGGGAGCCCTCCGGCCAGATGGGATGAGTTCGTGGATGCATTTATGGACCACTTCTTACCTGCGGAGGCAATGGCAGCCCGTGCCACCGAGTTCGAGGTTCTCAAACAGGGCAGTATGAGTGTTTGGGAGTATCACATGGAGTTCGTAAGGTTGTCCAAGTACGCTCCTCATTTAGTATCGACCATGGATGCCCGGGTTCGACGGTTTGTTCGGGGCCTTAGCCCTTTGGTAGTGAATGAGGCCGCCACAGCAGCTTTGCACTCAGATATGAAGTATGGGAAGATTGTGGGGTTTTCTCAGGCCACAGAGGCTAGGAAGTTGAAGATTCATGCGAAAATGGAGAGTAGCAGCATGGCCCGGTCAATGGGTCATTCAGGGAGACCAGTTCTAGCGAGAGGGTTATCAGGGCCATCCCAATCATATGTTCAGACCTCAGCAAGTGTATCGCCATCTGTGCACGGTTATCAGCAGAGCAATCATTCGAGGCCAAGTTTAGATAGTAGGAGGTCCCGTTAGTCTGATCGTCCAGCAGTGAGATATCAACAGCAGGGGAGGACCACATACCCCAAGTGTGGGAGATTTCATACAGAGACTTGCTATCTAGATATCCCGATATGGTTTAGGTGCGGGGTGAGAGGTCACATCCAGCGGGACTGCCATGCGCCTA
>JASVEL010001586.1:0-34745 GCA_032618575.1 Nicotiana noctiflora | reverse complement strand
CCATAAGAAACGCATCCTACAAAGTTTCCCCAATACCAGAACTGGGTCAATAGTAGAAACCTCTGCACTGATATTCGCCACAAAGGCCCGACTGCCAAAGCATTACCTACCAGCCGCCTGCTGGTCCTGGGTACAACTACCCTGCTGGAGCATACTCTGATGCACTCTGCTATGCATTTTATGCCATTTTCATCATAGTCCATATCACCTTAGTCTAGACAACCTAACTTATGACGACCAGTCTGCAATCAAGTAGCATAACCCAAATTCGTCATATCAAGTTAAGAGAGAGCCACTAGGGCTTCCGATTTCCGATGATCGCTAAATGGTGCCGATACACATGCTATACAACCACTGCATAGGCGGATTACGAGAACTTCTAGTCTCCATCATCTATATAACACATGAATCACCATGCCTGATTCCACACACCATTGTACGAATACTTAACACACATCAAACATCCATTTATACCACGAAAGTCGTTCAGAAATTTCCCTATGCCATCAACAACTCAATCATCACAGTCGATCCAACAAGAGAATACCCCCATACCACTAGATATTATCAGTTTACATTACATTGTCCTTTTGACCATATACCCTGCCATATCACTAGAATAGCAGTACCATTTTTCCTTAATCACTAGAAAGATTGATTCTTAAATCACCTGCAGCTGCCCGCGCTGCTTAATAATTTTTAATGACTTTCCATATATTATGAACTGATCTCAAAACCTTGTACATGACATTATCAACTTCCCATGACTTATCGTATATACCATACCACACTAAAATAACATGGAAACTTCTATCCCTTTACTACGCCGCAAACATCGACGCACTCAGCTAGTCAAGGACCTTCATGATCCCATATAGAAGAAAAGTCATCGCACATTCCATGCCTCGCATACCGACAAGAATATACTCACTTTCAAACCACGGTAGAACACATCACAAACTCTTTTCCCCAAATCCATTGCATAAGTTAAACTGCCAGGACTGAGTCCTTCTACCCACGTTGAGCTACGCAACTGCCATCACTCAAGAGCTTTGTTGCACCATAGCTGCAAGACTCATTACTTTGTACACATACCAGGAGTTAATCGTATCCTTATCATACTGTTTCAGTTTATTAACAAGTTATTCCAATTACTCAATTACCTTTCTGAACCATCTTTAACTTAGTACTAGCCTTTACTGTAGCACTACAATATCTCAACTCATGTTACCATACGAGACTCATACACAAGACTACACGGTCTAAGGCTCACAGGCCGTTGAATACTCTCTCAATGTTTCCCAGAAGCACCACATTCTACAATACTTTATTTTGAAGAACTTTCTGTGATTTTGAATTCGTTATCATTACTCCCCAATATAGATACATAAAATCCTATCATTCACATAACATAACACAAGTCTTGATTCCTTCTAACGAAACCACCGTCTTTAGCCATATACACAATCTTAATACACCTGACTATTACAAGCAAAATCTTGAACACCGCAAAACCATTCTCGGGCGTCATTCACCCTTATTCAACTGTAATTCAACTGTCTTATTGTACCGAACCACTCGTGCCTTGTTAGAACTCTGACACTACAGAACATGATTAAATACAGCTGCATTTATCTATCTTTCTTTTCTATACACCGAACATTCTTTACCAACAACAGTTCACATCATCCTAGGATTTCTTCACATTTACGAAGCACCATAACCCTTACCAGAATTTCCCCAACATACTTAGAGGCAGAACCAACATAGCACACAACAGTGCAATCAGTTAATCAATAACAATCACCTCAACTTGGCTCGGAGCCATACATCAAAGCACTTTTAGCCGCTCATAGCATTCTTTACTCAAATGATGCCACAATGTTATGGTGAGATTAAACTCAAGTCATTTACAAGCTTGACAAAGACTCGAATCATCGGAGACCTTAACTCTTCTGCAATTCTTGCATTTATACACACACCACAGTTAAGCCTACTCTCTTTAGGTGACAAAAATCTTTTCTAAGTCCCAAATTTTTCAAAAATTTCGGCAGAGTTTCCTTTGTAAATTGGCCTATCCACCTGCCCGAGAATCACCAAACCATTCTAAAAATACATCCACAACTCAACAAGACATAACAATGTATTTCAACAACATTAAATCTCAATACTATTCGAATCATATTATCACAATTTATACCTGAACCCGCGCTACACCTGCTCGTATCATAACACATACCAAATACCTTTCAATTACACATCCGAATCCACCCACCTACTTTGCCTCAATCTAGTATTTTAGTACAATACCTTCCACCAGGATACACACCTTCCACCAGGATACACATAACATAATCACTTTAGTTTTCCTGAGTCTAAACTCGTTCTACTACATGTAAGGCACTTTACCTTCCAACTAAGAGATATGATAAATATTCACCACGCCTATAGTTTGGGGCTACACAAAAGATTACAATAAGGATCTAACACTTGAAAGCTCGTACATTATTAAGCTATCATTTTCACAATTAGGAATAATACCGATCACACGAAATTTCATAATACTAGTTTGTAAGATCAGCACCGGAGTGCTCAAGTCATAGACAAAGATCTGGCCTCAAGTCCTCATGACTGGCCCAACATGAACTCACAGAGATTATATATCGCCCCTCGATCAGGGAAGCACAAGCCCTCAAGGCAATTATATTATTGAGCGCTCGAAGCATACACAGACGTGTGGAAGGAATTTCAAAGATTATATCTCAAGCTGAATCAAGTACGCACGATAAGAATTTCAAGAAATGTGAAGTGTTTTCCTAAAAGGTTTGCAGCCTCCCGAGGATAAGTATAGGCGTCCCCGTACCAATCCACGAGACTCTACCAACCGGCTCAAGTCTCATGAAGCTTAGTAACCTAGGCTCTGATACCAACTTGTCACGACCCAAATTCGGTCGTGATGGCGCCCAACAATTAAGCTAGGCCAGCCGGACCAATAATTGTTTATTACAAATGAATATCAATCCCAAATGGACAACTCAAGAAGGATATATGAGTCAAAGAACTCCAATAATAAAAATACGAACAAAATACTGAGAAGTGCGAAAACAACTAACACTCCCAAAGATCTGAAGTCACAAGTCTAGAGCCTCTAAACAAAACCGAACAATAGTAGAGAATACTGTATGAAAATACTCAAATCCGAACATAAGTAACAACTGAAAAAAGATGAGAAGCTAGGTTCTGCGAACATCGGCAGCTACCTCAGCAACTCGATCTGACTCTGTGAAAGCTGGAATGCTCGTCTACTTCTCCTGACTACCTGAATCTGCACACAAAGGTGCAGGGAGTAGGGGTGAGTACTAAGTACTCAGTGAGTAACAAATATATACAAGTAGCTGAAAGCAAGAAATCCACGGAATACCACAAAATGAAGCTAAACTACAGTCCGATCCTCCTACGAACTAGCAACAACAGTATAATACAATTATCATAGATAATTCAACAGATAAAGATGCATTGCAATGCACATAATAGCTACGGCGCGTAGCCCGATCCATTTAACGTCGACGACACTCAGTGTGGGTGTGTACAGACTCCGGAGGGGCTCCTACAACCCGAGCGCAATACCGCTGCAGCGTGCAGCCCGATCCTCATATCATATCAACCGCTGCGGCGTGCAGCCCGATCCATCCTCAGTCCACAACAATCATATAAGTCACACAACAACTCAATTATTATTATTTCCATGTTCCAGTTCATAAATTATGAAAATACTTTAACTTTTATTTAATTTTTCCAAAATAGGTGACTTAGCAATTCAATACGGTGATTTCCAAACCAGGACTGCGATCAGTGATTTAAGCAAATATAGCTATCACATATATAACTATCACCTAGGGATACTACAGGTCGGCACAAGGCCCCAAACACGGCTTACAGCCCACAATTTTATCAAATACAGTGTTTTCAACCACTAATAACATATTATTGATATCCGGGATGGACCGAGTCTCAATCCCCCTTTCGCGATCAATCCCGCACCTGCCACGGGGTGCGAGCCACGCCATACTAACGTCACAATTGGCTCTTACTATATTTCAGTTTACTTTTGCTTTATTTTCTCTTCTGCTTGTTATAACTTGAAGCATCATGTTTATGGTAAACTTGCTTGATTGGCATTTTATATATTTGTTGGGTTGCGGAGAAGTGGGGAGTGACCGAAGCCCATTAGTAATTTATTTGTCTCCATGTTTTAGGTGTCGGCCCGTTCTAATAAAAATGAAAGTTAAAAAATAAGACATGTGCATGAATTGAATTGTTCCTTTATCGTTGTTAGTATTTGCTAGGAGCATGCTTAGGCCGATCACATTTGGGGTAGGCAAGTCTTAGGATATTCGTCAATTTTAAGGTGAGATGTTGTCCCTTAGTTAAATTCATCCGGGAAATACCCCGAAAGACTTATATATATTTTATTCCGAGGAATGTCCGGAAGTACTTGTAATCGGAGGTCTAAAGTAGTGCTCGTAGTGTTTTATTTTCATTTTTTTTTGTTTTCTTTCATTTGGAGGGGACAACCTCAAGTCTCGTGTGCATTTATTTTGCTTTCTTCTGTGATTTATTCCTAACCTAAATGTTCTAAAAGCCAACTAAATCGAGTACGCAACCGTGACTTTTACGGGACTTGGGGAATACCTAACACCTTCTCCTCGAGTTAAAAGAACCCCCTTACCCAAACCTCTGGTTCGAACTTAGTTTTGAGTCCAAGTGTTTTAAAAGGAAAATATTTTCTAAAAAATTAGTGGCACTCTGAGTTTTTCTTTTTGAATACAATCTTTGTCACTTTCAAAAATTGAAAACCCTTTTTTCGAGTTTTACTAAATCTTTTATTAATTTAAGAGGGTTTAATGAGATTTGTTAAAAAAAGGGTGTGACATGGGATTTTGTTATAATATAAATATTTCCCTAGTAAATATAAAATCTATAATTTCCAAAAAGAAAAGGTTGTAATTTCTTGAGGTTCAGACCAAAGTTTCGAAATTTGGACCTGCAGGTTTGAAGTTCAAAACTTCAAACCTTCAAGCGGTTTGAAGTTCGTCGAATTTGGCTAAACTTTAAATACTAGTTTTTAAAAATGTGTATGTTTTGGACGGTGTCCTTAAAGTTGGCTCGGTTTGGTTACTTTATAAGTCAAATTTGACTCAACTTTAGATCCAAACCTACGCCAAATGCAGGTTCTACTCATTGATATTACCTTTTCATAATTTGGAATATCTTGGTACTATTTGAAGTGGAACGTCTCAAGAAGAAATCTACAGAACTTTCTAAAAAAAGTTTTGATCTTATTTAATTTCTCGGCCCCTCTAATCGGGTGGGCGTCGGCCGGTTTTCGATCAAATCTCCAAATGTGTCTCCCCGCATGCGTATCAGAACATTCGAGGAGGAAGTACACACTTATCCACTGATAACATATGTATTTATTTTTAAGTCATTATTTAAAATGTCTTTAGTTTTTAGCAATTGTTTTAATAAATTCTACCTGCTCGGATGAAAACACCATTCTGCTCATAAAGTTCAGGACCAAGTGTCCTTAACTAGGGATGGACATATATGGGGTAAAATCGATAACCCGAACCTTTAATTATTTATTGGTTATTGGTATTGGATTAACGGGTTAAAAAATAAATTTAATTGGTTATCGATTCGGGCTCGGTTTGACAATTCTATTATTGGGTAAAACCGATAACCTAATAAGATTAACTAATTTATTAGTTTACCCTTAAGTATAACATACTTTGGTTTCGTAATTCATAGTTCACTCTTTGATTTCTCTAATCTTTCTCAGTTTCTCCGTTTCACACCCTTAATAGTCAGCCCGTCAAGACTTAGGCAGGCGTCAATCGCATTTATCAGTTTCTTTCTTTCACCCCTCACTCGCATCTTCACTTTATTTCTCAGATTCTTCAGTCGCATCTTCACTTCACTCTTCAGTCGTATTTTTCAGCCTCATTCTTCAGCTTCATCTTGATTCTTCATGTAAGTTTTTAGTTGCTTCATCTTCATCTTTTTCTTAGTTTGTTTGAAAGCACTATGGCTCTGAATTTTTCTTAGTATGTTTGAAAGCTGAAGTGAGATTTGTAGTGTGTTTTAATTGTTGAGCTATTGTAAAATTATCTTGTGTCAGTTGTTATAAAAGTTGTATTTCATCACTAATAAACTTTTTAATCTTTATACATAATTCTGTTGTAAGGCCCCGTAAAAAAATTTTGTGCATAAAAAAAACTAGTAGCTGTGGTGTCATGGTCCGAATAATGTGTTAGGAATGCGTAGAATTCTTCGCGGCTCGCAAGCTCGCCGCGGTTCGGATCCTTGATAGTGATTTAAGTTTCAAAAATGTAGAGAATTAATTTTTCCGAAAAATGTCAAATATGCGGTCAAGAATGCGACCGCAAACCTGATATGCGGACCGCATTCTTGCCGCAAAACGTTCCAGAGAGTTGCCCAAAATCGTGTCAAAAGTGCGGTCGATATGCGATCGCATGTCAAATCTGCGGTGCACTTTTGCGACCGCAGAATCAACATATGGTCCGCATAGTGACCGCATTCCTTAACAGAACCTGCATAACTTTGAGGCCATTTTGCGGTCACTTTGCGGACCGCATGTGGATTCTGCGGTCGCATAGTGACCGCATATTTGACCCCGGCCCAGATTTTTGTAACATTTTGACCCGATCTCTTCTTTAATATAACACACTTCTTCTTCATTTTATCATATTATCTTACCAAAAATTAGAGAGAGAAGAGAGGGTTTTTAGAGAGAGAAATCTTTCATCTTCAAAGATTGTTCCAACCATTTAATTCCAAGGGATCTTAGGGCAAGGATTCAACTTCCCCAATCTTTTCAAGGTAAAAACCCTAACTATTTTCTTTGATTTTCAGTTTTAATTGGGTAAAGAGAGGTTTGCATATAATAGCTTTTGAAAATAGAATTTTTACACTCATGCATGATTATTGAACTTGATTTCTAGTAAAAAGAAGTGAGTAGAAGTAAGAGTCTTCAAGAACAAGGTTGGCAAGAGTAGGATATCTTGGGTAAGCATAAAGTAGGAAGAAAGATCATCACCAGGTATGTATGGCTAATTTTGATTCTTGTGAAATCGCCTATATGTGTGAAGTTTGTTTGTTTCGTGTTAAATGGACAAATTGTGTGAAATTCTTGATGTTGTTGTTGGATATTCAAAGTTTGTTGTTGAGTTATGAGTGATGTAAAATGAGAGTTTAATTTGGCAAAAGAATTGTGAATAATGACTATGATGGCCTATATGGCACCTTGTGGAAAACAAACGAAACACTTGAGAATTGGTTTATTGTGGAAAGAGATGAAACACTTGAATTGTGGAAATATTGTAACATGGTTGTGATATTGAATTGAGAAGAAATTGAGAACATGAACCAATGTGTAAGTTGCCTATTTGAACTTGTTGAAATTGTGTGTAGTACCTTATCTGCTGTTTGAAATTGTTGTGTTTTCAACTGTAAGGCGGGGTCGTGTTGTGCGCCGCAACGTGGTGAAATAAGGTGTGGGTTGGGGTGATAAGGGTGGCCGAGGTAATAAGGGTGGTCAGGGGCAATTAGGATGGAAAGCGATCGAAATCGCTATTGAAAATTGATACAAAAATCAATAATGTGAAATTGTGAAAGGAGACAGCAGGAGAGTTTGCAACCCGTGGGGCACTGATTGCCCCTTTGTTTGACTACTTGTGCTTTACGTGATTGATTGGTTATTATTAAATTGGTTGATCGTAGAAAGTGCTTTGTGTGAGAATTATTTGAAATGAGGAAAATGTGGAAACATGGTTGGCTGGCTTAATTAATTGTTGATGTAATTTAATGGCTTGAGTTTACTTGGGACAAATTTTGTCCATACATACCAGTACAATTCAAGTGTACTGACGTCCCTTTTGCCGGGGGCGCTACATTCGTGTCATGATTGTAGGTGGATCAGTAGCAGGCACTTCAGCTCATCGGCAGTAGTATCCTTCTCCTTCCACTGCCCGTTTTGGTGAGCCCCTTTCTTCCTTGGGGCCCTGTGTGGTTCATGCCACCTTTGTTAAGATTTCATTTTGGTTTTGTAAGGTATAGCCGGAGCCTTGTTACCGGCAAGTATTGTATTCCCCTTTTTGTATCCTAGAGGCTCCGTAGACATGTAAACTGTGGGACTCCAGTCTTATGTATATATATTGTGTTATGTCGGGCGTTGTAAAAATTGAAATCTTGTTAATGAATCACTCGTATCATTTTATTTGTTTAATGTGAAATTAATTATGATTAGTAATATATTTGGTTAATGAGAAACAGTCATCACAGGGGTAACGCGTGGGAATGAAAGGCACCCAGGTCCGCTTGACTGGGGCAACCCGGTCAAGCGCCGGTCATGTCCCTCGATTTGGGGCGTGACAAACTTGGTATCAAAAGCTTAAGGTTTTAAAGTGTCCTAGGATGTCTCGGAGCCGTGTCTAGTAGTGCCCTTCTTATAGGTGTGTTGTCGACCACATCATATAAGTAGGGGGCTACACGGGCATTTAGGAATTTACCTACTTCTTTGATAATCTATATCGTGCGGTAAAGTGCAATGTGGAGATATCCGTGTCTAATTCGTGCCTTGTTCCCAAATTTTCAGAATATGGCACCTAAGAAGAAGGCTAGACTCGGCCTTAGGGCCAATGCCGACCCAAGTGCAGTTGTTAATCATGTACCCGATGCCGTGGGAGAGAATGACCCACCGGTCCCGAATTTGCTCGGCCCATCCGTTCAAAACCCAAGTGTCCCTATTCCGGCCGCGGCCGAGGATGCCACCATTCCTCCCCGCCAGCTGTTCCTCGACTCGCATACGCTTCCCGCTTCGGCTCGGCATCTCTAACGAAGAACATAGGGGAGCCATCCATATGTTAACACAACTAGTGGCCGCCCGTGCCCGCAGATCCCATGATGCCCCCGCATCCTCCAGCGGACAAGGAGATTCCTTTGGCTCCAGAGTTCACCAGTTCTTGCGGTTGGCCCCTCCAGAATTCTCAGGTACCGATCCAGAGGCTAACCCACAGGAATTCCTTGATGAGATATACAAGACCCTCAGAGTGATGAAGGCTACATATATAGAGGGGGTAGAGTTGGCCTCCTACAGGCTGAAGGGAGCGGCACGTTCATGGTTCGAAATGTGGGAGGATTCCCGTGAGGAAGGGAGCCCTCCGGCCAGACGGGATGAGTTCGTGGATGCATTTATGGACCACTTCTTACCCGCTGAGGCAATGGCAGCCCATGCCACTGAGTTCGAGGTTCTCAAACAGGGCAGTATGAGTGTTTGGGAGTATCACATGGAGTTCGTAAGGTTGTCCAAGTATGCTCCTTATTTAGTGTCGACCATGGATGCCCGGGTTCGACGGTTTGTTCAGGGCCTTAGCCCTTTGGTGGTGAATGAGGCCGCCACAGCAGCTTTGCACTCATACATGAACTATGGGAGGATTGTGGGGTTTGCTCAGGCCACAGAGGCCAGGAAATTGAAGATTCGTGCAGAAAGAGAAAGTAGCAGCAGGGCCCGGTCAATGGGTCGTTCAGGGAGATCACTTCCAGGGAAGGGGTCATCAGGGCCATCCCAGTCATATGCTCGGTCCTCCGCGAGTGCACCGCCATCCGTGCACAGTCATCAGCAGGGCAGTTACTCGAGACCCGGTTCAGACAGCAGGAGGTCTCGTCAGTCTGGTCATCCTGGGGTGAGATCCCAGCAGCAGGGGAGACCTACATGCCCCAAGTGTGGGAGATTTCATACAGAAACTTGCTACCTTGACCTTCCAGTGTGCTTCGGGTGCGGGGTGAGAGGTCACATTCAGCGGGACTGCCGTGCACCCCGTCAGGGTATAGGTAGGGGATCTGCTCAGTCATCCGGTTCTTCAGCTGCTACATCATCAGCGCGTACTCCAGCAGCAGCAGGGCGTGGTGCAGCTAGGGGTGGAGCTCAGGGTAGGGGTGGACCTAGCCGATTCTATGCATTGAGTGGCCGCCAAAATGCCGAGGCTTCTCCAGATGTTGTTACAGGTATCATGTCTGTTCAGACTATTGATTGCTATGCCCTTATTGATCCAGGGTCCTCCTTGTCTTATGTTACTCCATTCATTGCTTCAAGTTTTGGGATAGTACCCGAACAGCTTCACGAGCCGTTCTCTGTGTCGACTCCAATCGGTGATTCTATTACAGCCTCACGAGTCTATAGGAATTGTGTTGTTACGGTGGGTGGTCGTGATACCACAGCCGATCTTATTGAGCTTGGGATGGTAGATTTTGATGTAATTATGGGGATGGATTGGCTCTATTCGTGCTTTGCCAAACTTGACCGTCGAACGAGAGTTATGAGGCTCGAGTTCCCTAACGAGCCAGTTATTGAATGGAGAGGAAATGGTGTAGTGCCAAGGGGTAGGTTTATTTCCTACCTTAAGGCTTCGAAGATGATTAAGAAAGGGTGTATCTATCACCTGGTTCGGGTAACGGACACCACCTCGGAGGTGCCTACCCTCGAGTCCGTGCCAATTGTGAATGAATTTCCTGAAGTGTTTCCAGATGAGCTTCCAGGCATCCCGCCGGATAGGGAGATTGATTTCGGGATCGATGTAATGCCAGATACTCAGCCAATATCCATTCCACCATACAGAATGGCGCCCGCAGAGTTAAGGGAGTTAAAGGAGCAGCTGAGGGATTTATTAGAGAAAGGGTTCATACGACCGAGTGTGTCGCCGTGGGGTGCTCCGGTTCTCTTTGTCAGAAAGAAGGATGGGTCACTTCGAATGTGTATTGATTATCGGCAGCTCAACAAAGTCACCATCAAGAATAAATATCCTTTGCCTCGAGTGGATGATCCGTTTGACCAATTGCAGGGAGCGAAGTTCTTCTCAAAGATTGATTTACGGTCTGGGTATCACCAGTTGAAAATCAGGGAGCAGGATATTCCTAAGACCGCCTTCAGAACTCGTTATGGTCACTTTGAGTTTTTGGTTATGTCTTTTGGGCTAACCAACGCCCCAGCAACTTTCATGGACCTTATGAATCGGGTTTTCAAGCCATTCCTAGATTCCTTTGTGATTGTATTCATTGACGATATTCTCATCTACTCTCGGAGCAGGGAAGATCATGCCGTTCACCTCAGAGCAGCATTGCAGACCCTTCTTCAGCATCAATTGTATGCCAAGTTCTCAAAATGTGAGTTTTGGTTGGAGTCCGTAGCTTTTCTAGGGCATGTTATTTCCAGTGAGGGAATTATGGTGGATCCTCAGAAGATTGCGGCAGTGAAAGATTGGCCTAGACCCACGACCCCGACAGAGATTCGCAGCTTTTTGGGTCTGGCAGGGTACTATCGGAGGTTTGTAGAGGGATTCTCAACCCTCGCCTCCCCATTGACTAAATTGACGTAGAAGGCAGTTAAGTTCCAGTGGTCCGATGCATGTGAGAAAAGTTTCCAAGAATTGAAGTCAAGATTGACCTCGGCACCGCTATTGGCCTTGCCATAATGAACAGAGGGATTTGTGGTTTATTGTGATGCCTCCAGAGTCGGTTTGAGGTGTGTATTGATGCAGCACGAAAAGGTCATAGCTTATGCTTCCAGACAACTCAAGAACCATGAGAAGAACTATCCGACGCATGATTTGGAACTTGCAGCTGTTGTGTTTGCCTTGAAAATATGGCGACACTATCTTTATGGGGTTCATGTAGATGTGTTTTCAGACCACAAGAGCCTCCAGTATTTGTTCAAGCAGAAAGAGCTGAATCTGAGGCAGCGGCGGTGGTTAGAATTACTCAAGGACTATGATATGGACATATTGTACCATCCAGGGAAGGCAAATGTGGTAGCCGACGCTCTTAGTCGGAAATCCATGGGTAGTTTGGCTCATTTGGGTGTGGATCAGAGACCCCTGGCTCGAGAGGTCTACCAATTAGCCAGCTTGGGGGTTCGTATTTCGGCGTCAGACGAGGGGGATATCTTGGTGCATAATGGAGCAGAATCATCATCGGTCGCGGAAATCAAGGAAAAACAGTTCATGGATCCAGCATTGGTTCGGGTGAAGGAAGCAGTCATGAATGACAAGACCTCAGCATTTGTACTCGGCAGCGAAGATGGTGTATTGCGATGTCAAGATAGGCTATGTGTTCCGGATGTGGACGAGCTTCGGGAAAGAGTGATGGCAGAGGCTCATACTTCCAGGTATTCTGTGCACCCTGGTTCAACGAAAATGTATCACGATCTCAAGGAGATTTATTGGTGGAACGGTATGAAAAGGGATGTGGCGGGCTTTGTAGCTAAATGTCCGAACTGTCAACAAGTGAAGGCCGAGCATCAACGGCCCGGTGGATTAACTCAGCTTATAGAAATACCAAGGTGGAAATGGGAGATGATCAATATGGATTTCGTGGTGGGGTTACCTCGCACTCGGCGTAAGTTCGATTCAGTATGGGTGATAGTAGATCGACTCACCAAATCAGCTCACTTCCTCCCTGTCAAGTCCACTGATACTGCGGAGCAATATGCAAGATTGTACATCAAGGAGATAGTAAGGCTTCATGGCACTCCACTTTCTATCATCTCAGATCGCGGGGCTCAGCTCACCGCTAACTTTTGGAAGAAGTTTCAGCAAGGTTTGGGAACTCAGGTGAATCTCAGCACAGCTTTCCATCCACAGACCGATGGTCAAGCCGAGCGGACCATTCGGACGCTTGAAGATACGTTGCGGGCTTGTGTCTTAGATTTTAAAGGTAATTGGGATGAACACTTGCCACTGATAGAATTTGCTTACAATAACGGCTATCATGCTAGCATTCAAATGGCCCCGTTTGAGGCATTGTACGGGAGAAGATGTAGATCGCCAATCGGGTGGTTTGAGGTAGGTGAAGCGGAATTGCTAGGGCCAGATATGGTGTACGAAGCTATGGAAAAGGTCAAAGTTATTCGGGAGAGAATGAAAACAGCACAGAGTCGTCAAAAGTCCTATGCAGACGTTCGTCGAAGGGATTTGGAGTTTCAAGTCGATGATTGGGTGTTCTTGAGGGTATCTCCTATGAAGGGAGTCATGCGATTTGGAAAGAAAGGGAAATTGAGTCCTAGGTATGTCGGGCCATATCGGATCGTTCAAAGGATTGGTCAAGTTGCTTATAGGCTAGAGTTGCCTCCCGAGATGTCATCAGTGCACCCGATATTCCATGTGTCCATGTTGAAGAAAGTGATTGGAGATCCATCCACCATCATGCCGGTCGAAGCTATAGAGGTTAATGAAGATTTGTCATATGAAGAAGTTCCAGTTGCCATTCTTGATAGGCAAGTCCGTAAGTTGAGAAATAAGGAAGTTGCCTCTCTGTTAAAGTATTGTGGCGAAGTCAACAAGTTGAGGAGGCCACATGGGAAGCAGAAAAAGAGATGAAGGAAAAGTACCCCCATTTGTTCGATCAAGCCTAGAAGAAAGTAGGTAACCCTCCTACTCTTAGTAACTGTCATCTTGTCTAAGTTGTTTCCCTCTTAGTATTAGTAAAGTCTCCTTCATTTTGTAATGAGTTAAATGTGTTGTTACCTTGGGTCACTTGAACCGTTCTTGACAAATGAAAGCCTTATAAAGATTTATGTGTTTAATAAACAACTAATAGTAAGTATATATTGGTAATGGTTTGTTGAGTGTACATGGTGTTAAATTGGTTTAATAAGGTAAGAATTCATTGAAGTGACTAGTTTTTGTGCAATTGTAACAATGTGATAGAATATGTGCATTCGTTGAGGTAAGAAAGTGTATACCAGTTGTGAAAGGTGTTGTATTTGTGTATTGTTGTTTGGTAATGTGTTTCGGGGGCCCTCTGACAGGTGGATATGTCCATAATACAAAGGAAACTCCGGCGAAATTTTTCTAAAATATAAGAGTTAGTCAAAATTTTGATGGTTGCATATCATGTCTTTCAAAACCAACTCATTTATTTCAAAATCCTCATTCGAGGACGAATGATCTTAAGGGGGAGGGGATGTAAGGCCCCGTAAAAAAATTTTGTGCATAAAAAAAACTAGTAGCTGTGGTGTCATGGTCCGAATAATGTGTTAGGAATGCGTAGAATTCTTCGCGGCTCGCAAGCTCGCCGCGGTTCGGACCCTTGGTAGTGATTTAAGTTTCAAAAATGTAGAGAATTAATTTTTCCGAAAAATGTCAAATATGCGGTCAAGAATGCGACCGCAAACCTGACATGCGGACCGCATTCTTGCCGCAAATCGTTCCGGAGAGTTGCCCAAAATCGTGTCAAAAGTGCGGTCGATATGCGATCGCATGTCAAATCTGCGGTGCACTTTTGCGACCGCAGAATCAACATGCGGTCCGCATAGTGACCGCATTCCTTAACAGAACCTGCATAAAAATTGGGGCAATTCTGTGGTCACTATGCGGACCGCATGTTGATTCTGCGGTCGCATAGTGCACCGCATAATTGACCCCGGCCCACATTTTTGTAACATTTTGACCCGATCTCTTCTTTAATATAACACACTTCTTCTTCATTTTATCATATTATCTTACCAAAAATTAGAGAGAGAAGAGATGGTTTTTAGAGAGAGAAATCTTTCATCTTCAAAGATTGTTCCAACCATTTAATTCCAAGGGATCCTAGGGCAAGGATTCAACTTCCCCAATCTTTTCAAGGTAAAAACCCTAACTATTTTCTTTGATTTTCAGTTTTAATTGGGTAAAGAGAGGTTTGCATATAATAGCTTTTGAAAATAGAATTTTTACACTCATGCATGATTATTGAACTTGATTTCTAGTAAAAAGAAGTGAGTAGAAGTAAGAGTCTTCAAGAACAAGGTTGGCAAGAGTAGGATATCTTGGGTAAGCATAAAGTAGGAAGAAAGATCATCACCGGTATGTATGGCTAATTTTGATTCTTGTGAAATCGCCTATATGTGTGAAGTTTGTTTGTTTCGTGTTAAATTGACAAATTGTGTGAAATTCTTGATGTTGTTGTTGGATATTCAAAGTTTGTTGTTGAGTTATGAGTGATGTAAAATGAGAGTTTAATTTGGCAAAAGAATTGTGAATAATGACTATGATGGCCTATATGGCACCTTGTGGAAAACAAACGAAACACTTGAGAATTGGTTTATTGTGGAAAGAGATGAAACACTTGAATTGTGGAAATATTGTAACATGGTTGTGATATTGAATTGAGAAGAAATTGAGAACATGAACCAATGTGTAAGTTGCCTATTTGAACTTGTTGAAATTGTGTGTAGTACCTTATCTGCTGTTTGAAATTGTTGTGTTTTCAACTGTAAGGCGGGGTCGTGTTGCGCGCCGCAACGTGGTGAAATAAGGTGTGGGTTGGGGTGATAAGGGTGGCCGAGGTAATAAGGGTGGTCGGGGGCAATAAGGATGGAAAGCGATCGAAATCGCTATTGAAAATTGATACAAAAATCAATAATGTGAAATTGTGAAAGGAGACAGCAGGAGAGTTTGCAACCTGTGGGGCACCGATTGCCCCTTTGTTTGACTACTTGTGCTTTACGTGATTGATTGGTTATTGTTAAATTGGTTGATCGTAGAAAGTGCTTTGTGTGAGAATTATTTGAAATGAGGAAAATGTGGAAACATGGTTGGCTCTGGCTTAATTAATTGTTGATGTAATTTAATGGCTTGAGTTTACTTGGGACAAAGTTTGTCCATACATACCAGTACAATTCAAGTGTACTGACGTCCCTTTTGCCGGGGCGCTACATTCGTGTCATGATTGTAGGTGGATCAGTAGCAGGCACTTCAGCTCATCGGCAGTAGTATCCTTCTCCTTCCACCGCCCGTTTTGGTGAGCCCCTTTCTTCCTCGGGGCCTTGTGTGGTTCATGCCACTCGGTTTAGATTTCATTTTGGTTTTGTAAGGTATAGCCGGAGCCTTGTTACCGGCAAGTATTGTATTCCCTTTTTGTATCCTAGAGGCTCTGTAGACATGTAAACTGTGGGACTCCAGTCTTATGTATATATATTGTGTTATGTCGGGCGTTGTAAAAATTGAAATCTTGTTAATGAATCACTCGTATCATTTTATTTGTTTAATGTGAAATTAATTATGATTAGTAATATATTTGGTTAATGAGAAACAGTCATCACAGGGTTAATGCGTGGGAATGAAAGGCACCCAGGTCCGCTTGACTGGGGCAACTCGGTCAGGCGCCGGTCATGTCCCTCGATTTGGGGCGTGACATCTGTACTAAGTAAAAAAGTAGATATCAATGTACAAAGGTTACTGCTAGTCGTTTGAACAAAGAAGATCTTAAGAACATTGATGTTATTTTACTGGCCAACTACTTGAATTAGAGATTATTGCTATCATGTATATGCAAATTAAGAAAGTAAATAAGGCTACTAGAATTGTATATTATTTTTATAAAAAGTTTATTTAATATTTTTATTATTTGACTTGTTAATATATATTCTCATAGATTTTGCCAATCATGGAAACGAACCCTGTGATGATGATGTATAGACTCTTAGATAGTTGTGATTTAAAACTTTGGTGATTTAATAATTCAACTTATATAACACATAATATGGTGACAAATATTACTTGACTTAAAAAAATTTCTTTTTATGTTTAATAGGACAACCATGCCTCGACTTTGTGGTGTCAAAGCTATCTCTCATGTTTGGAGTCACTATGAAAGGATTGAAGAACGTGAAGATGAATGGTAGAAAGTAAGATGTAGTCATTGTCATCTTGTTTTACGTTATAATGCACGAGAAACTGGTACTGAGTCCTTAATGAGGTATGAGCGCAATTTGGTGAAGCCTGTAAGGATTGAGTAGTTTTTGTGCTGTTACTTGAATTTGAACTATTAGTACTATGTTTCGACTTTGGACTTGTAAATCTTAAGGTTGTTACTACTTTGTATTGTTAATGTGTTTGAGCTATTACTTTGGACCGTTTGTAGTGTTGAACTATTAGTTGAAGTGTTGAACTCTGTTCTATTGTTGCATATTTAATTTTATTGTTCTATTGTTAGTGAACTATTTGTTCTATATTTAGCAGAACTATTTGATGAAGTTGTTCAGTCTTCAAAGCAATCAAAGGGTAGTAACTCAACTTCTTACTATTTCTTTTGACAGATATAAAAATTGCATTACAAACATGTGCATCATGGCAACTTGTATTTGTTATTCATTAAGATCTCTTATATTTGCATTAAGTGTCGAAGTAAAAATATGAGTGATATTCTATTTTGTTGCCACTGACTCATATTGGTATATTTGTTTATATTTTTTGGGTTGAAGAATGAAAGATAAAAACTTTGGTTAGTGTTTATTTTCTTAGATGTTGCAGTAAATTTAAATTCTTGTGAAATAGAAAAGTTCTAAAAAGAGTTTTAGCAACTGTTTTAGCAAAATAATTTTTATATCGAAACTGTTTTACACATTGTGAAAATATTTTAGTTGTTTTATCTTATATGAGTAAACCGATATGATCGATAATCGACTAATCGATAATCAATATCTTATCGGTTTGGTTATCAGGTGATATATGTAAATCGATAACCGATAGGGAAACTGATAATATTCATAATCGAACCGTCCGATGCCCACTCCTATCCTTACCTTTTGAACTTGTAACTCTAAGTTTTGGACTTCAGGACTATATGTCCTTAACTTTTGAACTTGTAACTCTAAGTTCAGGACATCAGGACTATATGTCCTTAACTTTTGAACTTGGAACTCGAAGTTCAGGACCACCAGCCCTTAATTTCTGTGCTTGTAACTCTAAGTTAAGGACTAGTTACCCTTAACTTTTGAACTTGTAAGTCTTAGTTCAGGACCTATTGTCTTTAATTTTTGAGCTTGTTCGTCCAAGTTCAGGACCAAGTATCCTTAACTTTTGAACTTGTAACTATAAGTTTAGGACCAAGTGTCCATAAATTTTTAGCTTGTTGCTCTAAGTTCAGGACCTATTGTCCTTAACTTTTGAGCTTGTTAGTCTAGGTTCAGGACCTATTATCCTTAACTTTTGGGCTTCTTGCCCTAAGTTTATGACCAATTGTCACGACCCAAATCCGGTCGTGATGGCGCCCAACAATTAAACTAGGCCAACCATACCAACAATTGTTTATCACAAATGAATATCAGTCCCAAATGGATAACTCAAGAAGGATATGTGAGTCAAAGAACTCCAATAATAAAAATACGAACAAAATACTGAGAAGTGCGAAAACAACTAACACTCCAAAAGATCTGAAGTCACAAGTCTAGTGCCTCTAAACAAAACCGAACAATAGTAGAGAATACTGTATGGAAATACTCAAATCCAAACATAAAGTAACAACTGAAAAGGGATGAGAAGTTAGGTTCTGCAAACGTCGCTAGCTACCTTAGTAACTCGATGTGACTCTGTAAAAACTGGATTGCCCGTCTACTTCTCCTGAGTATCTGAATCTGCACACAAAGGTGAAGGGAGTAGGGGTGAGTATTAAGTACTCAGTGAGTAATAAATATATACAAGTAGTTGAAAGCAAGAAATCCACAGAATACCATAAAATGAAGCTAAACTACAGTCTGATCCTCCTACGAACTAGCAACAACAGTACAATACAATTATCACAGATAATTCAACAGATAAAGATGCAATGCAACGTATATAACCGCTACGGCCTGTAGCCCGATCCATTTAACGTCGACGGCGCTCACTGGGGGTGTGTACAGACTCCGGAGGGGCTCCTACAGCCCAAGCGCAATACAACTGCGGCGTGCAGCCCAATCCTCATATCATATCAACCGCAACGGCGTGCATCCCGATCCATCCTTAGTCCACAACAATCATATAAGTCACAAAGCAGCTCAAATTATTATTATTTCCAGGTTCCAGTTCATAAATTATAAAAATACTTTAACTTTTATTTAATTTTTCCAAAACAGATGACTTAGTAATTCAATACTGTAATTTCAAACCAGGACTGAGATCAGTGATTTAAGCAAATATAGCTATCACATATATAACTATCCCCTAGGGATACTACAGGTCGGCACAAGGCCCCAATCACGGCTTACAACCCACAATTTTATCAAATATAGTGTTTTCAACCACTAATAACATTTTATTAATATTCGAGATTGACCAAGTCTCAATCTCCCTTTCACGATCAATCCCGCACCTACCACGAGGTTCGAGCCACGCCCTACTAGCGTCACAATGTGCTAAGCCTGGGTTTTGAACCTTTAGGCTATCATATACACAAACTAGTCACATCTATTCGGTCGTAGACTCGTCCGCAATGGCTTTTCCTTTCGAATTCACTGCCTCGCGCGTAGAATCTAATCAAACCACAACAATTATGTCAATTACGGGTCAAAGAAACATAACCCACTTCAATTTACATGAAATACGCATAAATACGCTAAGTTGGCAAAACCCGACCCCGGGCCCGCTACCCAAAAAATTCCGAAATTAGTACCAATGTAATCCTCATCTCTCCACGAGTCCGTGCATATAAAATGTATCGAAATCGGAGTTCGAATGGCCTTTCAAAATCCAACAATTCATTTTCAATACCAAGGCCATAATTCATCACAGTTTCTACCCAAATTCATGAAGATTGATGTTAATTCTATCATATAATTACGTTTTTGAGTCATGAAATTTACCTCCGATGTTTCCCCATTGACTCCTCTCTTCAAAGCTATCAATTTTCTCTCAAAGTGGTGCAAAAACAGAGTAAATAATGAAACCCTCACGTCTGGTTTGGTTTAAATCTGTTTCTGTCATGCATTTAAATTCTCTTACGCGATCGCGACTCCCCTCACGCAATCGCGATGCACAAATTACCGGCCTCACACGATCGCGGCTCCCTTCATGCGATTGCGTATCACAAAAACCCGGACCATATTTTTCTTCTACGCGATCGCGCAGACCCTCCTGCGACCGCGATGAACGATTGGGTTACTCTACGCGATCGCGACCATGTCTCCTGCGATCGCATCTCTCCTCCGTTTGGCCTTACATGATCGCGTCCCTCGCCCTGTGATCGCGGAGAGAAATTACCTGCTGCACTTATGACAGCAAACCAGCTCTTTCTTTTGGCCAAGAATGGTCTGTTTGGACCCCCGGATTCATCCCGAGGCCCCCGGGACCCCAACAAAAACCACCAACCTATTCCAAAACATGATATAGACTTGTTCCAATCATAAAAACACCATCCTAAACATCAAAATCACCATTTTCACACAGATTCAAGCCTAAGTTTCTCCAAAACATTTGAAACTAACATTCAATCCAAAACCCGATCAAACGACGTCCGAATGACCTGAATAATTTGCAGACATATCCAAAATCACATAACGAAGCTACAGAAATTGTCGGAATTCCATTCAGACCCCCGTATCAAAATCTCACCTACCGTTAGGATTTCGCCAAAATTAAACCTTAGCCAATTCAAGCCTAAAACTACACCGGACCTCCGAATTCGATTCTGATTGCTCCCCTAAGTCATTAATGATCCTCCGAAACTAGTCGAATCATCAGAATCCGATTCCGGGCACTCTAACTAAATAGTCAACTCCAGGTTGACTTTTCGTATTCAAGCTTCCTTCAAAAAAGTCATTTGCCTCATTTTCAACCCGAATCACTCCTGACTCACCCGATAAACTCTAACACTGATATAAAAGCATAAAACATATAAATGCAAGGTAACGGGGTGGTAATTCCTGTAACGACGGGCCGGGTCATTACATTCTCCCTAACTTCAATAAACGCTCGTCCTCGAGCGTACCTAGAGTTGTACTAGAGGCAAACCAATAGATGTCTGACCTTACCAAGTACTAACTAAAAAACCTCTTTCCATTAGCTAAAGTCTTATTCCAACACCTTCATATATTGCCCACGGCAATCGAACACGCGATATATCGAATCCATCTCCCAAGTCATCCATTCATGAATCCATTTCCCTTTTTAACTGATACCACAATAGATTTCGGAGCCAAACCTCGATATCACCTTCCTAACCAGCTGAAACCACATACGCCCGCATTCATTAATGGATCCAACGATCGTTCCAATAATAACACACCGCGCTGGTGATGTGACACCTCAACACCAGCCTAAGCCACGACGAGCACAACACATGCTCCAATAAGAAACGCTTGAACATGCTTAAATCATGACAACTACCTCAACTAAAGAGCTGTAATTTAAATTCCTCAATACCATCACAACACATAACTGAGATCTCGTCTCACATCATAGAATTAGAGTACCTGAATACTCCTAGAAATGTCATAACATCACGTGGCCTTGCCAAGACTCCTGATTCTATCCAAACACCATTACCCATGAAGCACCTCAAGTCATCATGCTCAAAACAGTCAGTCACGCACAGGTTTAGGTCTGAACTCAATCAATCAATCTCACCCACGGTGAAACAATTAATATACGTCATCAAATCTCGTAAGGACACAACCGATGCACCATTCGCCGAGAGACACCCAACACTGAGTTTCCTCAGAGACTAAGAAGTATAGTACACAAGGTAACATATGGAAAAACTATTCTTCAAATCACACGGTTGCGGCGTGCAACCTGCTCAAAATAACATACCCGTGGCGGCGTGCCACCCGATCCAGATACCATACATGTGGCGGCATGCCACCCGATCCAAATAACCCATGGCGGCGTGCCACCCGATCCACGCATAAATATCGCAAAAGAAATGCACACCAAGTCAGATTGCTCATTACAATAGACATATATATAGCCTCAAGCTCGTCCACAAGAAACGCATCCTACAAAGTTTCCCACAATACCAGAACTGGGTCAATAGTAGAAACCTCTGCACTGATATTCGCCACAAAGGCCCAACTGCCAAAGCATTACCTACCAGCCGCCTGCTGGTCCTGGGTACAACTACCCTGCTGGAGCATTCTCTGATGCACGCTGCTATGCATTTTGTGCCATTTTCATCATAGTCCATATCACCTTAGTCTAGACAACCTAACTTATGACGACCAGTCTGCAATCAAGTAGCATAACCCAAATTCGTCATATCAAGTTAAGAGAGAGCCACTAGGGCTTCCAATTTCCAATGATCGCTAAACGGTGCCGATACACACGATATACAACCACTGCATAGGCGGATTACGAGAACTTCTAGTCTCCATCATCTATATAACACATGAATCACCATGCCAGAGTCCACACCCCACTGTACGAATACTTAACACACATCAAGTATCCATTCATACCACGAAAGTCGTTCAGACATTTCCCTATGCCATCAACAACTCAATCATCACAATCGATCCAACAAGAGAATACCCCCATACCACTAGATATTATCAGTTTACATTACGTTGTCCTTTTGACCATATACCCTGCCATATCACTAGAATAGCGGTACCATTTTTCCTTAATCACTATAAAGATCGATTCTTAAATCACCTGCAGCTGCCCGCGCTGCTCAATAATTTTTAATGACTTCCCATATATTATGAACTGATCTCAAAACCTTGGACATGCCATTATCAACTTCCCATGACTCATCGTATATACCATACCACACTAAAATAACATGGAAACTTCTATCCATTTACTACGCCGCAAACAGTAACGACCCGGCCCGTCGTTACGAGAATTTCCACCCCGTTACCTTGCATTTACATATATTATGCTTTTAAAACAGTATTAGAGTATATCGGGTGAGTTAGGAGTGATTTGGATTGAAAATGAAACAAATAGCATGTTTGAAGAAAGCTTGAATATGAAAAGTCAACCAAGAGTTGACTATTGAGTTAGAATGCTCGGAATCGAATTCTGATGATTCGACTAGTTCCGGGGGATCATTTATGGCTTAGGAGAACAATCGGAATTGAATTCGGAGGTCCGGTGTAGTTTTAAGCTTGAATTGGCGAATGTTGAATTTTGGCGAAACCGGATGGTAGGTGATATTTTGATCCGGGGGTCGGAATGGAATTCCGACAATTTCTGTAGCTTCGTTATGTGATTTTGGATATGTCCGCAAATTTTCAGGTCATTCGGACATCGTTTGATCGGGTTTTGGATTGAATGTTAGTTTTGAAAGTTTTGAAGAAACTTAGGCTTGAATCCGTGGATAATTGGTGATTTTGATGTTTAGGATGGTGTTTTTATGATTGGAACAAGTTCGAATAAGGAATTAGGATGTGTTGGTGTGTTTGAATGAGGTCCCGGGGGCCTCGGGGTGTTTTCGGATGGTTAATCGGGAGCAAAAATATGGAAAATTGCAGAAACTGGTGCACTGCTTCTGTTGTTTCCGCTCCTGCGGAAATTTGGGCGCAGGAGCGGGTGCGCTGAAGCGGACCAGGAGCCGCAGAAGCGGCGACCGCAGAAGCGGAGCATTTTCCGCTGAAGCGGAAACGCGGAAGCGGAGGGGAGCCGCAGAAGCGGCCAGCGCAGAAGCGGAAGGGGAGCCGCTTGGGCGAGTCCGCAGAAGCGGACGTCTAGCCGCAGAAGCGGAACTATCCGCAGGAGCGGTCCAATATCCGCAGAAGCGGACGCGTAGAAGCGGAAATTCTTCCGCAGAAGCGGAAATCGCTGTAAGTTAAGTGTATCAGAAGTGAGAAAAATTTCAGAACATTTCACACAATTGGGTCTCGGCTTTAGAGGCGATTTGGGCGATTTTTAAGAGAAACTCAAGGGAAATCATCAGGTAAGCAACTATGGACTTAAACTATGATTAGTATTGGTATTATTATGCAATTATATCATGGAAATGGAAGGATTTGGGGTAAATCATGGAAGATTTAACTCTAGGTTTGAACTTTAGAAAATTAAGGTTTTGAATGAGCAAATGGAGTCCGAATTTGGTAAAATTGATATGCTTAGACTCGTATTGAGATGAGGGTTCCGAATATGTGACTTTCGTAATTTTTCGAGAATCGTACCGAAAGTCGGGTTTTACCAACTTAGTGTAATTTTGCGAATTTCATATAAATTGAAGTGGGTTATGATGCTTTGACCCGTAATTGATATAATTATTGTTATTTGACTAGATTCTACACACGAGGCATCGAAATTCAAAGGAAAAGGCATCGCGGACGATTCGACGACCGGCTAGAGGTGAGTAGTTTGTGTATATTGTAGCCTCAGGGTTCGAAACCCCGGCTTAGCACATTGTGACGCTAGTAGGGCGTGGCTCGCACCCCGTGGCAGGTGCGGGATTGATTGTGATTGGGGATTGAGACTTGGTCCATCCCGGAAATGAATAATATGTTGTTAGTGTTGGAAATACACCGTATTTGCTATATTTGTGGGCTGTAAGCCTTGTTTGGGGCCTTGTGCCGATCTGTAGCGTCCTTACAGGACAATATTTATGTGATAGCTAAAATTGCTTAAATCACTGATCTCAGTCCTGGAAATTGAAATCACACTTTTGAAATGCTAAGTCACCGGCTTTTACAAACTTAATAAAGTTAAAGTATTTTTCATAAATTATGAATTGAGAACTGGAATTAAGGAAAATGAATTGTTTTGTGACTTAATTGCTTGTTGTGGACTGAGTATGGGATCGGGCTGCACGCCGCAGTGGTTGATGTGAGGATCGGGCTGCACGCCGCAGCAGTATTGCGCTTGGGCTGTAGGAGCCCCTCCGGAGTCTGTACACACCCCCAGTGAGCGCCGTCGACGTTAAATGGGATCGGGCTACACGCCGTAGCAGTTATGTGCATTGCATTGCATCTGTAGTTGTTGAATTACTCTGTGGTAGCTGTATTGTATTGTTGTTGCTAGTTCGTAGGAGATTCGGACCGTAGTGTAGCTTCATATTGTGGTATTTTGTGGATTTCTTACTGTCAGCTACATGTATATATTTGTTACTCACTGAGTACTTAGTACTCACCCCTACTCCCTGCACCTTTTGTGTGCAGACTCAGGTACTCAGGAGCAGTAGACGGACATCTCCAGCGTTTACGTTGTCACATCGAGTTGTTGAGGTAGCTGCCTACGTTCGCAGAGCCTAGCTTCTCCTCTCATTCCAGTTGTTATTGTGTATTTTGTATTCAGACTTGAGTATTTCTATACAGTACTCTCTATTCCTGTTGGGTTTTGTTAGAGGCTCTAGACTTGTGACTCCGGATCTTTGGGAGTGTCAGTAGTTTGTTCATTTCTATTATTATTGGAGTTCTTAAACTCATATATTCTTCTTGGAATGTCCATTTGGGACTGATATCGTTGTGGTAATTAAATTGTTGGTCCGGCTGGCCTAGCTTGATTGTTGGGCGCCATCACGACCGGATTTGGATCGTGACAAGTTGGTATCAGAACCTAGGTTACTAGGACTCGCGAGTCATGAGCCGGTTTAGTAGGCTTTCGCAGATCGGTACGTAGACGTCCGTATCTATCTTCGAAGGGCTACATAAACTTTAGGAAAAACCTCATTTTCTTGAATTCATATCGTGCGATTTGTGTTATCATGAAATTAAATCTTTCCATATTCTATTCTCTCGCGTATGGCGAGAACACGAGCTAACGGACGTGGCGGACGACCACCATCGGCACCCACAGGCCGTGGTCGTGGTAGAGGTAGGACAGAAGACCAAGACCACAGCACTTGCCGACCCACCAACCGATCGTACTCGGGACCGTATTCCAGTCGGTGAACGCTCCGGCAACTCAGGTTCGGGACCGGCAGTGCCTATCGTGATACCGGGTCTTCGAGAGACCTTGGCTCGGATATTATCGGCGTGCACGGATTGGCACGGTAGTTGTCGCCACCGCCGCGCATCATCTTCACGTGCAGGGGGGAGGGAATCGGACCCCCGTGGCTCACACACCCGAACCGGCTCAGCCCGGCTTGCGCCCGTTGCACCGCCTCCTCGCATATGTGGTTCCGGCTTATGCCCGACGACGAGCAGCGTCGTTTGGAGAGATCTGAGAGGCTACAGCCTCCGACATTCGGTGGAGCCGAGGGCGAGGATGCCCGTGGTTTTCTTGACGGATGTCAGCGCATGCTTCGCACCGCGGGTATTCTAGAGTCCGGCGGTGTTTCATTCACCACTTTCCAGTTCACAGGTGCAGCTTTTCAGTGGTGGGAGGATTTCGAGAGGCGTAGGCCCGCTGGGGCAGTGCCCTCACTTGGCAGCAGTTCTCCACGGTATTTTTGGAGAAGTACGTACCTCCGTCTCAGATAGTAGAGCTGCGATGTCAGTTTGAGTGGCTGAAGTAGGGAGAGATGACAGTTAATCAGTATGAGATGAGATTCACACAGCTGGCCCGTCATGCCACGTGGATGGTTCCTACCGACAGGGAGAGGATCCGGAGATTTATTGATGGTCTTATTTATCCCATCCGCATATTGATGACCCGGGAGAGAGTTTCTACAGCTACCTTTGAGGAGGTGGTTGATGCTGCCCGTCACATTGAGACAGATCGCCGCAGAGAGCGAGAGGAGAGAGAGGCTAAGAGGCCTCGTGGTACTGGCAGTTACAGTGGTGCTCCGTCTAGGGGTCAATTTCAGCATAGCAGAGGTCGCTCTTTTAGATATCATCAGTCCGGACGTACAGAGTCCAGTGGGGTTTCATCTGATCGTGGTCGTCAAGGCCAGCAGGGTTATCAGGGTCAGCAGGGCCGCCAGCAGAGTCAGCCTGCACTGAGTGCTCTTCCAGCTCAGAGCTCTGCTCCTGTTTCCTCAGCACAGGATTCATCGGTAGTGAGGGGTCCTCAGCAGCCCCTTCTTCCATCTTCAGGCCGTTGTTTTGAGTGCGGTGATTTGGGCCATATCAGGAGAGAGTGTCCTCAGTGGCTTCGTAAGAGGTCACAGCGGAGGGATCAGCCTTCGTCTTCTACTCCTGTTTCTTCAGCGCCAGCACAGTCAGCTAGGACTGGTGGCCAGGTATCCAGAGGTCGCCCCAGAGGCGAGGATCGTACTGGTGGAGGCCAGGCTCGTTTTTATGCTCTTCCGGACAGGAAGGATGCTAGCGCTTCGGATGCGGTTATTTCAGGTATTATCTCAGTCTGCCACAGGGATGCTTCTGTCTTATTTGATCCCGGATCCACCTATTCTTATGTCTCTACTTATTTTGCACATCATTTGGGTACGACCCGTGGTATTCTTGCTTTGCCCGTACATGTGTCTACCCCAGTGGGGGATACTGTTGTTGTGGATCAGGTATATCGATCCTGTATTATTACTATTGGGGGTCCGGAGACCCGAGTTGATTTATTACTACCGGGCATGGTAGATTTCGATGTTATTCTAGGCATGGATTGGCTATCTCCTTACCATGCGATTCTGGACTGTCATGCCAAGAGAGTCACCCTAGCTATTCCAGGTAATCCGAGGATCGAGTGGCATGGCTTGACTGATTATGTGTCCGACAGAGTGATTTCTTATATAAAGGCCCAACGAATGATTGGCAAGTGTTGTTTATCTTATTTGGCCTTCATTAGAAATGTTGAGGCCGAGACACCCAGTCTTGATTCGGTCCCCATTGTGAGGGAGTTTCCGGATGTATTTCCAGCAGACCTACCAGGCATGCCGCCTGACAGAGATATTGACTTTGGTAAAGACTTGGTGCCGGGCACTCAGCCCATTTCTATTCCTCCTTATCGCATGGCACCAGCGGAGTTAAAAGAATTGAAAGAACAGCTTCAGGAACTCTTAGATAAGGGTTTCATTCGTCCAAGTGTGTCACCTTGGGGTGCACCGGTGTTGTTCGTAAAGAAGAAAGATGGCACAATGAGAATGTGCATTGATTACAGGCAGCTGAACAAGGTAACAGTGAAGAATAAGTACCCATTACCTCGTATCGAGGACCTATTTGATCAGCTACGGGGAGCTAGTGTATTTTCTAAGATTGATCTTCGATCGGGCTATCATCAGTTGAAGATCAGGGACTCAGATATTATGAAGACAGCGTTCAGGACGCGATATGGGCACTACGAGTTCCTGGTGATGTCTTTCGGGTTGACTAATGCCCCAAGCAGCATTCATGCACTTGATGAATAGTGTATTTCGGCCGTACCTTGATTCTTTTGTGATTGTGTTTATTGATGATATCTTGGTATACTCACGCAGCCATGAGGAGCATGCACAGCATTTGAGAGTGGCATTGCAGAGGTTGAGAGAAGAGAAGCTTTATGCAAAATTCTCTAAGTGTGGGTTCTGGCTTGATACTGTGGGTTTTTTGGGACATGTAGTGTCCAGTGATAGTATTCGGGTTGATCCACAGAAGGTCGAGGCAGTACAGAATTGGCCCAGACCTTCCTCAGCTACAGAGATTTGGAGTTTTCTCGGCTTGGCATGCTATTATCGCCGGTTTGTTCAGGATTTCTCATCTATTGCTTCACCGTTGACTAAGTTGACACAGAAGAATGCTCCATTTGTGTGGTCTGATGAATGTGAAGAGAGCTTTCAGAAGCTCAAGGAGGCTTTGACCACGGCTCCAATACTTGTGTTACCATCGGCCTCAGGGTCATATACGGTGTATTGTGATGCTTCCAGAGTTGGACTCGGTTGTGTGTTGATGCAGGAGGGTAGAGTTATTGCATATGCTTCTCGTCAGCTAAAGCCCCACGAGAAGAACTACCCTGTTCATGATTTGGAGTTATCTGCTATTGTTCATGCCTTGAAGATTTGGAGGCATTATCTATATGGTGTATCTTGTGATGTATATACAGACCACCGCAGCCTTCAGCATTTGTTTAAGCAGAAAGATCTAAATTTGAGGCAGCGGAGATGGCTTGAATTGCTTAAAGACTATGATATTACTATCTTGTATCATCCCGGAAAGGCCAATGTAGTGGCTGATGCATTGAGCCGGAAGGCTATTAGTATGGGCAGTTTGGCGTATATTCCAGTTGGGGAGAGACCCCTAGCAGTTGATGTTCAGGCGTTAGCCAATCAGATGGTAAGGCTGGATGTTTCTGAGCCCAGCCGGGTGATGGCTTGTGTAGTAGCTCGTTCTTCTTTATATGATCGTATTCGAGAGCGCCAGTATGATGATCCACACTTACTTGTCCTTAAGGACAGAGTTCAGCACGATGATGCTATAGATGTCACTATTGATAGTGAGGGTGTATTGCGGATGCAGGGCCGGATATGTGTGCTCAATGTTGATGGCCTTCGTGAGTTGATATTGGAAGAGGCCCATAGTTCGCGGTATTCTATTCATCCAGGAGCCGCGAAGATGTATCAGGATTTGAAGCAGCATTACTGGTGGAGAAAGATGAAGAAAGATATTGTGAGCCATGTGGCTCGGTGTCTAAACTGTCAGCAGGTCAAGTATGAGCATCAGAGACCTGGTGGTGTATTTCAGCGAATTGATATTCCGGAGTGGAAGTGGGAAAGAATAACTATGGACTTTGTTAGTGGACTCCCTCGGACAGCGAGGAAGTTTGATTCAGTTTGGGTGGTGGTGGATAGGTTGACTAAGTCAGCTCACTTCATCCCAGTGTGTACTACCTATACCTCGGAGCGGTTGGCCGAGATATTCATCCGTGAGATAGTGAGATTGCATGGAGTTCCTATTTCCATTATATCAGACAGAGGTACCCAGTTCACATCTCAGTTCCGGAGGACATTTCAGCGAGAGTTGGGTTCACAGGTAGAGTTGAGCACAGCATTTCATCCACAGACGGATGGGCAGTCTGAGCGTACTATTCAGATATTGGAGGACATGTTGCGTGCTTGTGTCATTGATTTTGGTGGTTCATGGGCTGATTATTTGCCTTTGGCGGAGTTTGCTTACAATAATAGCTATCAGTCCAGCATTCAGATGGCACCGTATGAAGCTTTATATAGGAGGCGGTGTAGGTCTCCAGTTGGTTGGTTCGAGCCCGGCGAGGCTAGGTTGTTAGGGACAGAGTTAGTCCAAGATGCCTTAGATAAGGTGAAGGTGATTCAGGAGAGACTTCGCACAGCTCAGTCGCATCAGAAGAGTTATGCACACCGGAAGGTCCGAGATGTGTCTTATTCAGTAGGTGAGAAGGTGTTGCTGAAAGTTTCGCCTATGAAAGGTGTTATGAGGTTTGGAAAGAAAGGGAAGTTGAGCCCAAGGTTTATTGGACCTTTTGAGGTGCTTAGGAAAGTTGGGGAGGTGGCTTATATGCTTGCTTTGCCACCCGGTTTGTCGGGAGTTCACCCGGTGTTCCATGTATCTATGCTCCGGAAGTATGTCGGAGACCCGTCTCATGTGTTGGACTTCAGCACGATACAGCTAGACGAGGATTTGACTTATGATGTGGAACCAGTAGCCATTTTGGGTCGACAGGTTCGTAAGCTGAGATCTAAGGATATAGCTTCAGTGAAAGTGCAATGGAGAGGTCGTCCCGTGGAGGAAGCAACTTGGGAGACCGAGCAGAAGATGCGAAGTAGATATCTACACTTGTTTGATACTCCATGTATGTTTCTTAACCCGCTCGCGGACGAGCGTTTGTTTAAGTTGGGGAGAATGTAACGACCCGGCCCGTCGTTACGAGAATTTCCACCCCGTTACCTTGCATTTACATATATTATGCTTTTAAAACAGTATTAGAGTATATCGGGTGAGTTAGGAGTGATTTGGATTGAAAATGAAACAAATAGCATGTTTGAAGAAAGCTTGAATATGAAAAGTCAACCAAGAGTTGACTATTGAGTTAGAATGCTCGGAATCGGATTCTGATGATTCGACTAGTTCCGGGGGATCATTTATGGCTTAGGAGAACAATCGGAATTGAATTCGGAGGTCCGGTGTAGTTTTAAGCTTGAATTGGCGAATGTTGAATTTTGGCGAAAACCGGATGGTAGGTGATATTTTGATCCGGGGTCGGAATGGAATTCCGACAATTTCTGTAGCTTCGTTATGTGATTTTGGATATGTCTGCGCAAATTTTCAGGTCATTCGGACATCGTTTGATCGGGTTTTGGATCGAATGTTAGTTTTGAAAGTTTTGAAGAAACTTAGGCTTGAATCCGTGGATAATTGGTGATTTTGATGTTTAGGATGGTGTTTTTATGATTGGAACAAGTTCGAATAAGGAATTAGGATGTGTTGGTGTGTTTGAATGAGGTCCCGGGGGCCTCGGGGTGTTTTCGGATGGTTAATCGGGGGAGAAATATGGAAAATTGCAGAAAATGGTGCACTGCTTCTGTTGTTTCCGCTCCTGCGGAATTTTGGGCGCAGGAGCGGGTGCGCCGAAGCGGACCAGGAGCCGCAGAAGCGGAAATATCCGCAGAAGCGGATCATTATACGCTGAAGCGGAAACGCGGGGGCGGGCTGGGAGTCGCAGAAGCGACCATCGCAGAAGCGGAAGGGGAGCCGCTTAGGCGAGTCCGCAGAAGCGGACGCCCAGTCGCAGAAGCGGACGTATCCGCAGGAGCGGTCCAATCTCCGCAGAAGCGGACGCGTAGGAGCGGAAATTCTTCCGCAGAAGCGGAAATCGCTGTAAGTTAAGTGTATCAGAAGTGAGAAAAATTTCAGAACATTTCACACAATTGGGTCTCGGCTTTAGAGGCGATTTGGGCGATTTTTAAGAGAAACTCAAGGGAAATCATCAGGTAAGCAACTATGGACTTAAACTATGATTAGTATTGGTATTATTATGCAATTATGTCATGGAAATGGAAGGATTTGGGGTAAATCATGGAAGATTTAACCCTAGGTTTGAACTTTAGAAAATCAAGGTTTTGAATGAGCAAATGGAGTCCGAATTTGGTAAAATTGATATGCTTAGACTCGTATTGAGATGAGGGTTCCGAATATGTGACTTTCGTAATTTTTCGAGAATCGTACCGAAAGTCGGGTTTTACCAACTTAGTGTAATTTTGCGAATTTCATATAAATTGAAGTGGGTTATGATGCTTTGACCCGTAATTGATATAATTATTGTTATTTGACTAGATTCTACACACGAGGCATCGAAATTCAAAGGAAAAGGCATCGCGGACGATTCGACGACCGGCTAGAGGTGAGTAGTTTGTGTATATTGTAGCCTGAGGGTTCGAAACCCCGGCTTAGCACATTGTGACGCTAATAGGGCGTGGCTCGCACACCGTGGCAGGTGCGGGATTGATTGTGATTGGGGATTGAGACTTGGTCCATCCCGGAAATGAATAATATGTTGTTAGTGTTGGAAATACACCGTATTTGCTATATTTGTGGGCTGTAAGCCTTGTTTGGGGCCTTGTGCCGATCTGTAGCGTCCTTAGAGGACAATATTTATGTGATAGCTAAAATTGCTTAAATCACTGATCTCAGTCCCGGAAATTGAAATCACACTTTTGAAATGCTAAGTCACCGGCTTTTACAAACTTAATAAAGTTAAAGTATTTTTCATAAATTATGAATTGAGAACTCGAATTAAGGAAAATGAATTGTTTTGTGACTTAATTGCTTATTGTGGACTGAGTATGGGATCGGGCTGCACGCCGCAGTGGTTGATGTGAGGATCGGGCCGCACGCCGCAGCAGTATTGCGCTTGGGCTGTAGGAGCCCCTCCGGAGTCTGTACACACCCCCAGTGAGCGCCGTCGACGTGAAATGGATCGGGCTACACGCCGTAGCGGTTATGTGCATAACATTGCATCTCTATTTGTTGAATTACTGTGTGGTAGCTGTATTGTATTGTTGCTGCTAGTTCGTAGGAGATTCGGACTGTAGTGTAGCTTCATATTGTGGTATTTTGTGGATTTCTTACTGTCAGCTACTTATATATATTTGTTACTCACCGAGTACTTAGTACTCACCCCTACTCCCTGCACCTTTGTGTGCAGATTCAGGTACTCAGGAGCAGTAGACGGGCTTATCCAGCATTGCAGAGTCATATCGAGTTGCTGAGGTAGCTGCCGACGTTCGCAGAACCTAGCTTCTCCTCCTCTTTTCAGTTGCTATTTTATATTCAGACTTGAGTATTTCTATACAAGTATTCTCTATTTCTGTTGGGTTTTGTTAGAGGCTCTAGACTTGTGACTCCGGATCTTTGGGAGTGTCAGTATTTTGTTCATTTCTATTATTATTGGAGTTCTTAAACTCATATATTCTTCTTGGGATGTCCATTTGGGATTGATATCGTTGTGATAATTGAATTGTTGGTCTGGCTGGCCTAGCTTAATTGTTGGGCGCCATCACGACCGGATTTGGATCGTGACACAAACATCGATGCACTCAGCTAGTCAAGGAACTTCATGATCCCATATAGAAGAAAAGTCATCACACGTTCCATGCCTCGCATACCAACAAGAATATACTCACTTTCAAACCACGGTAGAACACATCACAAACTCTTTTCCCAAAATCCATTGCATAAGTTAAACTGCCAGGACTGAGTCCTTCTACCCACATCGAGCTACGCAACTGCCAGCACTCAAGAGCTTGGTTGCACCATAGCTGCAAGACTCATTACTTCGTACACATACCAGGAGTTAATCGTATCCTTATCATACCATTTCAGTTTATTAACAAGTTATTCCATTTACTCAATTTCCTTTCTGAATCATCTTTAACTTAGTACTAGCCTTTACTGTAGCACTACAATATCTCAACTCATGTTACCACACAAGACTGATACATAAGACTACACGGTCTAAGGCTCACAGGCCGCTGAATACTCTCTCAATGTTTCCCAGAAGCACCACATTCTACAATACTGTATTTGAAGAACTTCCAGTAATTTTGAATTCATTATCATTACTCCCCAATACAAATACATAGAATCCTTTCATTCACATAACATAACACAAGTCTTGATTCCTTCTAACGAAACCACCGTCTTTAGCCATATACACAATCTTAATACACCTAACTGTTACAAGCAAAATCTTGAACACCGCAAAACCATTCTCGGGGCGTCATTCAACCTTATTCAACTGTAATTCAACTGTCTTATTGTACCGAACCACTCGTGACTTGTTAGAACTCTGACACTACAGAACATGATTACATACAGCTGTATTTATCTATCTTTCTTTTCTATACACCGAACATTCTTTACCAACAACAGTTCACATCATCCTAGGATTTCTTCACATTTACCAGAATATCACCAACATACTTAGAGACAGAACCAACATAGCACACAACAGTGCAATCAGTAAATCAATAACAATCTCTTCAACTTGGCTCAGAGCCATACATCAAAGCACTTTTAGCCGCTCATAGCATTCTTTACTCAAATGATGCCACAATGTTATGGTGAGATTAAACTCAAGTCATTTACAAGCTTGACAAAGACTCGAATCATCAGGAGACCTTAACCCTTCTGTAGTTCTTGCATTTATACATACACCACAGTTAAGCCTACTCTCTTTAGGTGACAGAAATCTTTTTTAAGTCCCAAATTTTTCAAAAATTTCGGCAGAGTTTCCTTTGTAAATTGGTCTATCCATCTGCCAGAGAATCACCAAACCATTCTAAAAATACATCCACAACTCAATAAGACATCACAATGTATTTCAACAACATTAAATCTCAATACTATACGAATCATATTATCACAATTTATACCTGAACCCGCGCTACACCTGCTCGCATCATAACACATACCAAATACCCTTCAATTACACATCCGAATCCACCTACCTACTTTGCCTCAATCTACTATTTCAGTACAATACCTTCCACCAGGATACACACCTTCCACCAGGATACACATAACATAATCACTTTAGTTTTCCTGAGTCTAAACTCGTTCTACTACATGTAAGACACTTTACCTTCCAACTAAGAGATATGATAAATATTCACCACGCCTATAGTTCGGGACTACA
>JASVEL010001585.1:0-129370 GCA_032618575.1 Nicotiana noctiflora | reverse complement strand
ACCTGGCGGTCCGGCGACCGGACCCGGGGTCGGATTCCTACAACGGTGGCCCGGACTCGGGGACCCGGACTCCGGTGGCGGACGCTCGGTAGCTCGAGGTTCGAGCACGGCAATGCCCGTTGTATCTAGGGTCTTCGAGAGACCTTGGCTCGGATCTTATCAGTGTGCACAGGCTTGGCTCGGGTAGTTGCGGCTCTGCGCTGCGCGCGTCTTCTTCACGGGCGAGGGGAGGGAATCGGACCCCGTGGCCCGCACGCTCGAGCCGGTTCGGCCGGTTGCGCCGTTGCACCGGCTCACTGCTTATATGGTTCCGGCTATGCCCGACGATGAGCGGTGTCGTTTGGAGAGATTTGAGAGGCTACGGCCTCCGGCATTCAGTGGTGTCGAGGGCGAGGACGCCCGGGGTTTTCTTGACGGATGTCGGCGCATGCTTCGCACCGCGGGTATTCTAGGAGTCCGGCGGTGTTTCATTCACCACTTTTCGGTTCACGGGTGCAACATTCTAGTGGTGGGAGGATTTCGAGAGGCGTAGGCCCGGTGGGGCAGCGCCCCTCACTTGGCAGCAATTCTCCACTGTATTTTTGGAGAAGTACGTGCCTCGGTCTCGGAGAGAGGAGCTGCGACGTCAGTTCGAGTGGTTGAAGCAGGGAGAGATGACGGTTAATCAGTACGAGATGAGATTCACATAGTTGGCCCGTCGTGCCATGTGGATGGTTCCTACAAACAGAGAGAGGATTCGGAGATTTATTGATGGCCTTATTTATCCCGTCCGCATATTGATGACCAGGGAGAGAGTTTCGGCAATTACCTTTGAGGAGGTGGTTGATGTTGCCCGTCATATTGAGACGGATCGCCGCAGAGAGGCGGGAGGAGAGAGAGGCTAAGAGGCCTCATGGTACTGGCAGTTACAGTGGTGCTCCATCTAGGGGCCAACCTCAGTATAGCAGGGGTCGTTCTTTCAAGTCTCATCAGTCTGGACGTGCAAAGTCTAGTGGAGTTTCATCAGATCGTGGTCGTCAGGGCCATCAGGGTTATCAGGGTCAGCAGGGCCGTCAGTAGAGTCAACCTGCATTGAGTGCTCTTCTAGCTCAGAGCTCTGCCCCTGTGTCCTCAGCATAGGATTCATCTGCAGCGAGGGGTGCTCAGCAGCCCCTTCTTCCAACTTCGGGCCGTTACTTTGAGTGCGGCGACTTGGGCCATATCAAGAGAGGGTGTCCTCAGTGGCTTCGTAGGCGGTTTCAACAGAGGGATCGGCCCTCGTCTTCTACTCTTGTTTCTTCAGCGCCAGCACAGTCAGCTAGGACTGGTGGCCAGGTATCCAGAGGTCGCCCTAGGGGTGAAGATCGTACTGGTGGAGGCCGGGCTCGTTTCTATGCTCTTCCGGATAGGAAGGATGCTAGTGCTTCAGATGCGGTCATTTCAGGTATTATCTCAGTCTGCCACAGGGATGCTTCTGTCTTATTTGATCCCGAATCCACCTATTCTCATGTCTCTACTTATTTTGCACATCATTTGGGTATGACCCGTGGTATTCTTGCTTTGCCCGTACATGTGTCTACCCCAGTGGGGGATACTGTTGTTGTGGATCAGGTATATCGATCCTGTATTATTACTATTGGGGGTCCGGAGACCCGAGTTGATTTATTACTACCGGGCATGGTAGATTTCGATGTAATTCTAGGCATGGATTGGCTATCTCCTTACCATGCGATTCTGGACTGTCATGCCAAGACAGTCACACTAGCTATTCCAGGTAATCCGAGGATCGAGTGGCGTGGCTTGACTGATTATGTGTCCGACAGGGTGATTTCTTATATAAAGGCCCAACGAATGATTGGCGAGGGTTGTTTATCTTATTTGGCCTTCATTAGAAATGTTGAGGCTGAGACACACAGTCTTGATTCGGTCCCCATCGTGAGGGGGTTTTTGGATGTATTTCCAGCAGACCTACCAGGCATGCCGCCTGACAGGGATATTGACTTTGGTATTGACTTGGTGCGGGACACTCAGCCCATTTCTATTCCTCCCTATCGTATGGCACCAGCAGAGTTAAAAGAATTGAAAGAACAGCTCAGGAACTCTTAGATAAGGGTTTCATTCGTCCGAGTGTGTCACCTTGGGGTGCACCGGTGTTGTTCGTCAAGAAGAAAGATGGCACAATGAGAATGTGCATTGATTACAGGCAGCTGAACAAAGTAACAGTGAAGAATAAATACCCATTGCCTCGTATTGAGGACCTATTTGATCAGCTCCAGGGGGCTAGTGTATTTTCTAAGATTGATCTTCGATCGGGCTATCATCAGTTGAAGATTAGGGACTCAGATATTATGAAGACAGCGTTCGGGACGCGATATGGGCACTACGAGTTCCTAGTGATGTCTTTCGGGTTGACTAATGCCCCAGCTGCATTCATGCACTTGATGAATAGTGTGTTTCGGCCGTACCTGGATTCTTTTGTGATTGTGTTTATTGATGATATTCTGGTGTATTCACGCAGCCAGGAGGAGCATGCACAATACTTGAGAGTGGTATTGCAGAGGTTGAGAGAAGAAAAACTTTATGCAAAATTCACTAAGTGTGAGTTATGGCTTGATATTGTGACTATCCTGGGACATGTAGTGTCCAATGATGGTATTCGGGTTGATCCACAGAATGTCAAGGCAGTGCAGAATTGGCCCAGACCTTCCTCAGCTACAGAGATTCGGAGTTTTCTCGGCTTGGCAGGCTATTATCGCCGGTTTGTTCGGGGTTTCTCATCTATTGCTTCACCGTTGACTAAGTTGACACAAAAGAATGCTCCATTTGTGTGGTCTGATGAATGTGAAGAGAGCTTTCAGAAGCTCAAGGAGGCTTTGACCACCGCTCCAGTACTTGTGTTACCATCGGCCTCGGGGTCATATACGGTGTATTGTGATGCTTCTAGAGTTGGACTTGGTTGTGTGTTGATGCAGGAGGGTAGAGTTATTGCATATGCTTCTCGTCAGCTAAAGCCCCACGAGAAGAACTACCCTGTTCATGATTTGGAGTTAGCTGCTATTGTTCATGCCTTGAAGATTTGGAGGCATTACCTATATGGTGTATCTTGTGATGTATATACGGACCACCGCAGCCTTCAGCATTTGTTTAAGCAGAAAGATCTAAATTTGAGGCAGCGGAGATGGCTTGAATTGCTTAAAGACTATGATATTACTATCTTGTACCATCCCGGGAAAGCCAATGTAGTGGCTGATGCATTGAGCCGGAAGGCTATTAGTATGGGCGGTTTGGCGTATATTCCAGTTGGGGAGAGACCCCTAGCAGTTGATGTTCAGGCGTTAGCTAATCAGATGGTGAGGCTGGATATTTCTGAGCCCGGTCGGGTGATGGCTTGTGTAGTAGCTCGTTCTTCTTTATATGATCGTATTCGAGAGCGCCAGTATGATGATCCACACTTACTTGTCCTTAAGGACAGAGTTCAACATGATGATGCCAGAGATGTCACTATTGATAGTGATGGTGTATTGCGGATGTAGGGCCGGATATGCGTGCCCAATGTTGATGGCCTTCGTGAGTTGATATTGGAGGAGGCCCACAGTTCGCGGTATTCTATTCATCCAGGAGCCGCAAAGATGTATCAGGATTTGAAGAAGCATTACTGGTGGAGAAAGATGAAGAAAGATATTGTGAGCCATGTGGCTCGGTGTCTAAACGGTCAGCAGGTCAAGTATGAGCATCAGAGACCTGGTGGTGTATTCCAGCGTATTGATATTCCGGAGTGGAAGTGGGAAAGAATAACTATGGACTTTGTTAGTGGACTCCCTCGGACGGCGAGGAAGTTTGATTCAGTTTGGGTGGTGGTGGATAGGTTGACCAAGTTAGCTCACTTCATCCCAGTGTGTACTACTTATTCCTCATAGCGGTTGGCAGAGATATTCATCCGTAAGATAGTGAGATTACATGGAGTTCCCATTTCTATTATATCAGACAGAGGTACCCAGTTCACTTCTCAGTTCTGGAGGACATTTCAGCGAGAGTTGGGTTCACGGGTAGAGCTGAGCACAGCATTTCATCCACAGACGGATGGGCAGTCTGAGCGTACTATTCAGATATTAGAGGATATGTTGCGTGCTTGTGTCATTGATTTTGGTGGTTCATGGGCTGATTATTTGCCTTTGGCGGAGTTTGCTTATAATAATAGCTATCAGTCCAGCATTCAGATGGCACCGTATGAAGCTTTATATGGGAGACGGTGTAGGTCTCCAGTTGGTTGGTTCGAGCCCGGCGAGGCTAGGTTGTTAGGGACAGAGTTAGTCCAAGATGCCTTAGACAAGGTAAAGGTGATTCAGGAGAGACTTCGCACAGCTCAGTTGCGTCAGAAGAGTTATGCGGACCGGAAGGTCCGAGATGTGTCTTATTCGGTAGGTGAGAAGGTGTTGCTGAAGGTTTCGCCTATGAAGGGTGTTATGAGGTTTGGAAAGAAAGGGAAGTTGAGCCCAAGGTTCATTGGACCTTTTGAGGTGCTTAGGAAAGTTGGGGAGGTGGCCTATATGCTTGCTTTGCCACCCAGTTTGTCGGGAGTTCACCGGTGTTCCATGTATCTATGCTCCGGAAGTATGTCGGAGACCCGTCTCATGTGTTAGATTTCAGCACGATACAGCTAGATGAGGATTTGACTTATGATGTGGAACCAGTAGCCATTTTGGGTCGACAGGTTCGTAAGCTGAGATCCAAGGACATAGCTTCAGTGAAAGTGCAGTGGAGAGGTCGTCCCGTGGAGGAAGCAACTTGGGAGACCGAGCAGGAGATGCGGAGCAGATATCCACACTTGTTTGATACTCCAGGTATGTTTCTTAACCCGCTCGCGGACGAGCGTTTGTTTAAGTTGGGGAGAATGTAATGACCCGGCCTGTCGTTACGATAATTACCACCCCGTTACCTTGCATTTACATATCTTATACTTTTAAATCAGTATTAGAATATATTGGGTGAGTTAGGAGTGATTCGGGTTGAAAATGAAGCAAATAGCATGTTTGAAGAAAGCTTGAATATGGGAAGTCAACCTAGAGTTGACTATTGAGTTAGAGTGCTCGAAACCGGATTCTGATGATTCGACTAGTTCCGGGGGATCATTTATGACTTAGGGGAGCAATCGGAATTTAATTTGGAGGTCCGGTGTAGAAATAGGCTTGAATTGGCTAAGGATGAATTTTGGCGAAATCCGAACGGTAGGTGAGATTTTGATCCGGGAGTCGGAATGGAATTCTGATAGTTGCAGTAGCTCCGTTAGGTGATTTTGGATGTGCCTGCAAAATTTCAGTTCATTCGGGCATCGTTTGATCGGGTTTTCGATCGAATGTGTAATTCGGAAAGTTTTAAGAAATTTAGGCTTGAATCCGTGGGTAATTGGTGATTTTGATGTTTAGGATGGTGTTTTTATGATTGGAACAAGTTCGAATAAGGAATTAGGATGTGTTGGTGTGTTTGGATGAGGTCCCGGGGGCCTCGGGGTGTTTTCGGATGGCCAAACGAGAGAAAATATGAAAAATTGCAGACCTGGTGCACTGGTTCTGTTGTTTTCGCTCCTGCGTAAAATGGGAGCGCAGGAGCAACTCCGCAGGAGCGGACAATGAGGCGCAGAAGCGGAGTCGACCGCTGAAGCGGAGCCTGGTCCGCAGGGGCGGCTTCGCTGGTGCGAGAGGGCGATCGCAGAAGCGGTCAAGAGGCAAAATGGAGAAGTCCGCAGAAGCGGGTGGTTGGTCGTATAGGCGAGTCCGCAGGAGCAGACTCTTGGTCGCAGAAGCGGAACATTTCTACAGGAGCAGAAGACTTTCCGTAGAAGCGGACCCGCAGAAGCGGTCCGTGTATCGCAGAAGCGAAAATCGCAGTGAGTTAAGTGTATCAGAAGTTAGAAAATTTCAGAAACATTTCACACACTTGGGTCTCGGCTTAAGGAGGCGATTTGGGCGATTTTGAAGAGAAACTCAAGGGAAAACATCAGGTAATCAACTATGGACTTAAGCTATGATTAGTATTGATAATATTATGCAATTATATCATGAAAATGGAAGAACTTGGGGTGATTCATGGAAGATTTAACCCTAGGCTTGAACTTTAGAAAATTAAGGTTTTGAATGGGCAAATGGAGTCCGAATTTGGTAAAATTGATATGCTTAGACTCGTATTGAGATAAGGGTTCCGAATATGTGACTTTCGTAATTTTTCGAGAAGCGTCCCGAAAGTCGGGATTTACCAACTTAGTGTATTTATGCGAATTTCGTGTAAATTGACATGGGTTATGATTCTTTGACCCGTATTTGATATAATTATATTGGTTTGACTAGATTCTACGCACGAGGGAGCTAAATTCAAAGGAAAAGGCATTGCGGACGAGTCTATGACTGGCTAGAGGTGAGTAGTTTGTGTATATGGTAGCCTGAGGGTTCGAAACCCCGGCTTAGCACATTGTGACGCTAGTAGGGCGTGGCTCGCACACCGTGGCAGGTGCGGGATTGATTGTGACTGGGGATTGAGACTTGGTCCATCCCGGAAATGAATAATATGTTATTAGTGTTGGAAATACACTGTATTTGATATATTTGTGGGCTGTAAGCCTTGTTTGGGGCCTTGTGCCGACATGTAGTGTCCTTAGAGGACAATATTTATGTGATAGCTATATTTGCTTAATCACTGATATCAGTCCTGGAAATTTAAATCACATTATTGATATGCTAAGTCACCGGCTTTTGCAAACTTAATAAAGTTAAAGTATTTTTCATAAATTATGAACTAAAAACTGGAATTAAGAAAAATGAACTGTTTTGTGACTTATTTGCTTATTGTGGACTGAGCATGGGATCGGGCTGCACGCCGCAGTGGTTGATATGAGGATCGGGCTGCACGCCGCGGTAGTATTGCGCTTGGGCTGTAGGAGCCCCTCCGGAGTCTGTACACACCCCCAGGTGAGCGCCGTCGACGTTAAATTGGATCGGGCTACACGCCGTAGCGGTTATGTGCATTGCATTGCATCTTTATTTGTTAAATTACTCTGTGGTAGCTGAATTGTACTATTGATGCTAGTTCGTAGGAGATTCGGACTGTAGTGTAGCTTCATATTGTGGTATTCTGTGGATTTCTTATTTTCGGCTACTTGTATATATTTATTACTCACTGAGTACTTAGTACTCACCCCTACTCCCTGCACCTTTTGTGTGCAGACTCAGGTACTCAGGAGCAGTAGACAAGCATTTCCAGCGTTTGCGGTATCATATCGAGTTGCTGAGGTAGCTGCCTACGTTCGCAGAACCTAGCTTCTCCTCTCCTTTCCAGTTGTTATTTTGTATTTTGTATTCGGACTTGAGTATTTCTATACAGTACTCTCTATTCCTGTTGGGTTTTGTTAGAGGCTCTAGACTTGTGACTCCGGATCTTTGGGAGTGTCGGTATTTTGTTCATTTCTATTATTATTGGAGTTCTTAAACTCATATATTCTTCTTGGGTTGTCCATTTGGGACTGGTATTCGATGTAATCGGAAATTGTTGGTCTTGTTGGCCTAACTTGATTGTTGGGCGCCATCACGACCGGATTTGGGTCGTGATAAAGCCATAGTCCCCAAATAATAATCGACTACGCACTCAGCGTAAAATACATGTCTCGCCTCAATACAACATCACAGAGTGATATACCGGTGTTTCAAACCCTCAGGTCATTATCCAAATCTATTACTCACCTCGAAGCGGCTCGTAAACTAGTCCGCAATGTCTTTCCCTCTAGAATCAACCTTTACGGGTGCCAAATCCAATTAAAACCAATAGGAATACATCAAAGTAGTCTAATGGATCATAACCCAATCAAAATAACTCGAAAGACACCCAAAAATACGAAGTTGGCAAAACTCGAGCCCCAGGCTCGCTTCTCAAAAAAATTATGAAATTCACATTTCCAGAATTCTCATCTCGCCACAAGTCCATACATATAAATATTTTCAAAATCGGAGTCCATTTGGCCCCTCAAATCATCACTTTATCCTTTCATAGGCTTCAAGTAAAAACCTCAATTTTTACCCTTTGATTCCTCTAATTTTCAGTGATAAGTTCATGTTTTTACACTATAATAACATAAACCAAGTCCAAAATTCCTTACCCGATGATCCTCATACGAAGCCTCTTCAAAATCGACCAAAAATCGCTTTAGTTCGCACCTCAAATTGATTTTACACTTCTGAAATTTCGAATGAACTGATACATTAAAACCTCTGACAATTTCGCTTCTGCGGCTTCCATAATCGCTTCTACGGTATCGCTTTTGTATCCTATTAACCTCTTCTATGGTTAACTTAAATCCTGCTCGACCGTAGAGGATACTTTTTCTTCACCGTTACCTTGTTCAGCTGTCTATAATGAATACATATCCTCATTGAGCCATCTTTCTTCTTAACAAACAACATCGGTGCACCATAGAGTGACACACTCGGGCGAATAAATCCCTTATCTAGGAGCTCCTGAAGCTACTCTTTCAATTCCTTCAACTCAGTTGGTGCCATACAATAAGGTGGAATAGAGATGGGCTGAGTGCCCGGCACCAAATCAATACCAAAGTCGATATCCCTATCCGACAGCATGCCCGGTAGGTCTGATGGAAACACATATGGGAAGTCCCTCACAATGGGAACAAAATCAATACTAGGAGTCTCAGCTACAACATCCCTCACAAATGCTAAATATGATAAACACCCTTTTCCAACCATCTTCTGAGCCTTTAAGAATGAAATCACTCGGCTAGGGACGTAATCAGCCGAACCCCGCCACTCAATCTGCTAAAAACCAGGAATAGCCAATCTAACTGTCTTTGTATGACAGTCCAGAATAGCATGGCACAGGGATAGACAATCCATGCCCAAAATCACATCGAAGTCTACCATACCCAACAATAGCAAATCCACTCGGGTCTCCAGACTCCAATTAGAAACAAGACAGGATCGATAGACATGATCCATAACAATCGTATCACCCACTGGGATGGATACATGCACAGGAAAGGCAAGACAACTACGGGTCATACCGAAACGATGACCAAAATAAGAAGACACATATGAGTATGTAGACCCGGGATCAAATAAAACAGAAGCATCCTTGTGGCAAACTAAAATAATACCTGTGATTACTGCATCTGAAGCAGTAACATATCTCCTATATGGAAGTGCATAAAAACGTGCCTGACCACCAGTTGATCGCTCCTTATTCCTGGGGCGACCTCTAGAAGACTGACCCCCACCCCTATTAGACTGGGATGACCACCCCTACTAGACTGGGACAATGTTGAAGTAGATGGAGTAGAAGATGAGGGTTGATCCCTCTGCTGAGACCTACCCCTATGGAGTTGAGGACACTACCTCCTCTTGTGGCCAAACTCGCCACACTCATAACAACTGCCCGACACTGGAGAAGGAAACTGAAGGGAACCCCTCATCACAGATGAACCCTGGGCTGAAGAAAAAGGTGCAGAACTCTGAGCTGGGAGGGCGCTGAGTGAAGACTGGCCCTGCTGATAACCCTGACGGCTACGGCCGGAAAAAGCTCTTGTGCTCTGGGCGACCTGACTGAGGAAGTCTAAATGAACGACCTCTGCTCTGATGAAACTGGCCCCTAGATGGAGCACCATTATAGCTGCCCGAACCTCGAGGCCTCTTGGCCTCTCTCTCCTCTCACTCTCGATAATGATCCGCCTCAATCTAGCGTGCCATATCCACTACCTCCTTGAAGGATGCTGCCACTACTCTCTCCCTGGTCATCAAGATACGAATAGAATAGTTGAGGCCATCTATGAACCTCCTAATCCTCTCCCGATCTGTCGGGATCATCCATGTAGCATGTCTGGCTAACTGAGTATACCTCAACTCATACTGAGTTACTATCATATCCCCTTAAACTAACCACTCAAACTGGTAGCGCAGGTCCTCTCTGTGGGACTGCGGCACATACTTCTCTAAAAAAAGAGTGGAAAACTACTGCCAGGTAAGGGGTGCTGCTCGTGCAGGCCTACGCCTCTCGAACTCCTCCCACCATATGAATGCTGGCCCTGGAACTGGAATGTAGTAAAAGAAACCCCACTAGACTCAAGAATCCCTGCTGTACGAAGCATCCTCTGACACTTATCCAAGAATCCCTGCACATCCTTGACCTCAATACCATTGAATGTAGGAGGGTGAAGTCTGCCAAACCTCTATAACCGACGTTGCTCGTCGTCAGGCATCATCAAAACAAAATACCCTGGGGCTAGCACAACTGGCGTAACTAGAACAGCCGGTGCAACTACCTGAGCTAGGGCTGCCTCTAGCGTCTGAAGTCCCTGCACAACCTGCGCTGGCGTGCGAGCTGCGGGGGTCTTATGACCACCCCCGGTCTGAGATGTCACTGCAGCAGTAGTAGCTGAAACTACCTGAGCCAACCCAGTGCAAACAGATAATATCTGGGCCAATGCCTCATTTGGCACTATCGGTGCCTGAGCGGGTTCTGCTGGAGCCTCAACCACTAGGGGTTGATCCCGAATAGGGGCAATAGGTGGGTCTACTGGCACTTCCCCTGCTGCTCTACCACAACCACGACCACGGCCGCGCCCACGGCCTCTAGCTGGTGGCATGGTGGTCGTCCACCTCGTCCGGTAGTACGAGTCCTCACCATCTGCGAGAGAATATAATACAGAAGTTTAGATCTCATTATAACAAAACCGCACGACAAGATTTCAAGAATATGAAGTTTTTCCTAAAAGTTTTGCAGCCTTCCGAGGATAAATACAGACGTCTTCGTACCGATCCGCGAGACACTACTAATTGGCTCATGACTCATGAGGCCTAGTAACCTAGGCTTTGATACCAACTTGTCACGACCCCAAACCCGGTCGTGATGGCGCCCAACACATTGCTAGGCAAGCCCGACCTTATACATACATTATCAAGCTGCAAGCTCACATTCCTTATTTTAAAAATCATTAACAGCGACGAATTGCCTAAAATTTAGCAAGTTTATAAAAAATAACCAAATGACTAGTGTAATATCGTCCCACAGATTTGGGGGCCACAAATCAAGAGCCTCTACCGAGTAACGAAATAGTAATACTTAATGTATATTAATCTGAGTACACATAAGTCAAAAAATAGATAAACAGGAGAGAAGTCGGGTCCTGGGGACGTCAGGCAGCTACCTCGACAACTCTGAAGAATACGCTAATAGCAGCTAGAAATCAACCCTGCTAAGAGGTACCTGGATCTGCACACAAGGTGCAGGGAGTAAAGAGAGTACTTCTAACTCAGCAGTAATAGACATGTATAATGATATTGAAGGCAAAAAATCACAAAATACCACATAACAAAGCTATAACAATGGTTCATTTCCTTTTTAACAATATAAATCTCAGGGAAAACAGTAACAGATAGAACAAATAGGTAAAGATGCATGAATGCAATGCAAATGCACATGAACATGATGCTACGGCACGTAGCCCGATCCATTTGGGTACCCGCGCTTATTGTGGGGGTTGAGACTCCGGAGGGACTCCTACATCCCAAGCGCAATATCATAGTAACATATTGTGCGGCGCGCAGCTCGATCCATTATCAGTCTAGCTACATGCAATGCAAGCCTCATGGCACAAATACATACCATTTTTAGTTCCATTTAACAGTAATTATAGAGTTAGGTGTTCAGAAATCTCAGAATTTGCAAATCATTTTTAGACAGTGTTTAGCTCAGGACTGATATCATGAAAACATGCTATAATCATAGAATTAGTGATAACGATCGTCATAAGATCCAAATAACCGGCACGCAGCCAAAATATATCCATAACCATCTAAGTAGGAGGTTACCGGCTCATTTATAACCAACAACATAGAACAATACCACTCAGTCGGACTAAGCCATAGTCCCCAAATCATAATCGACCCTACACTCACCGTAGAGTACGTGTCTCGCCTCAATACAACATCACAGAGTAATATATCGGGGTTTCAAACCCTCAGGTCATTATCCACATCTATTACTCACCTCGAACCGGCTCCGAAACTAGTATGCAATGCATTTCCCTCTGGAATCAACCTCCACGGGTGCCAAATCTGATCAAAACCAAAAGGAATACATCAAAGTAGGCTAATGGATTATAACCCAATCAAAATAACTCGAAAAACTCCAAAAATACGAAGTTGGCAAAACACAAGCCCCGGTCCCGCTTCTCAAAAAATAATGAAATTTACATTTCCGGAATTCTCGTCTCACCACAAGTCCATACATATATTTTTTTTAAAATCGGAGTCCATTTGACCCCTCAAATCATCACTTTACCCTTTCTTAGGCTTCAAGCAAAAACCTTCATTTTTACCCTTTGATTCCTCTAATTTTCAGTGATAAATTCATGTTTTTACACTATAATAATATAAACTAAGTCCAAATATCGTTACCCGATGATCCTCCTACGATGCCTCTTCAAAATCGCTCAAAAATCGCCTTAGTTCGCACCCCAAATTGATTTTACACTTTTGAAATTTTGAATGAACCGATACATTAAACCCTCTGACACTTTCGCTTCTGCGGCTCCCATAACCACTTCTGCGGTATCGCTTTCGCGTCCTATTAACCGGTTCTACTGTTTAATTTAAATCCCGCTCCACTACTTCTGCGGTCCTATACCGCTTCTGCGGTAACCGCTTTTGCGGTCAAACTACCACTTCTGCGGTCTCAACCATTTAACTCTGGGCCGCTTCTACGGTCACTATTTCGCTTCTGCGGAGACCGCTTTTGCGGAACCAGGTCCGCTTTTGCAGAAAATCCCAGGCCACTAAGGGGTCACTTTAGCGATCATTAAGTCGCATCTACAGGAGTGCTTAAGCGTCACACACATCGCAGATGCGGAAACAACAGAAGCCTTCACACCAGACCTGATACAACACTCCAAATTTCCCGATTAACCATCTGAAACCATCCTGAGGCCCCCGGGACCCCAAACAGAAACACCAACCTACTCTAAAACACCATATGAACTTGTTCCAATCGTAAAAATACATCCTTTAACACAAAAATCACCAAATTACCACAGATTTAAGACTAATTTTCCTTAAAACTTTCGAAATCAACATTCAATAAAAAACCAAACCAAACAATGTTCGAATGACCTGGAAATTTGCAAACAAATCCAAAATCACCAAACAAAGCTACTGCAACTCTTTGAATTCCATTCCGACTCCCAGATTAAAATCTCACCTATCAATCGAATTTCGCAAAAATTCCAACTTCGCCAATTCAAGCCTATTTCTACACTGGACCTCCAAATTTAAGTCTGATCATTCCTCTAAGTCACAAATCACCTCCGTAAGCTAACCGAACCACCGAAATTCATATCTGAGCCTTCTAACCACATAGTCAACTTCCGGTTGACTTTTTTGAAGAAAACAAACTCCCTTCTAAGAGGCTATATGCCTTATTTTTAATCAGAACCAATCCAATTACACCCGATAGACTCTAATATTGATATAGAAATATGAATCAACACAAATAAGAGTAAACGGGGTGGTAACTCTCGTGACAACGGGCCGAATCATCACACAAAATAAGAAAGAGGCCGGACAAGTTACTAAGCCGGACGATCCCGCGGATCCCCGGTACGTAGCCCCCTCCTCGATTCGATTTGTCCGCTCAAGTACATGGTCTCAAACATATAAACATGTTTTTAACCTAGAAATAGGGATATTTATTTGCATCACGTATGACCTAGGGGACTCAACACAGGGGTTGGGTCCGTCTAGGATAGGTAAGCAAATATGAAAAGACCATCATGATTACGTGTTGCATTTATTTGTCTCGGACCATCATGCTGACCGATTAAAAAAAAAGGGGAGAGAAAAAAAAACTTTTGTGAAATTGAGAGAAAAAGAAAATTTAAAATAACAATGGTTGATTTTAGAAAAAACCGATACCCAAATGCTGCCGAAATTCTGCCCAAATTTTGTGAAAAGTGTCGAAATGGAAAAGTTGTTGATTTTAATAATTTGTTAAAAGAAAATATTTAAAAAAACGTTTTTGGGATAATTGAAAAATTGTTATTTTGTCTTGTTTTCAAAAATTAAAAATAATAGTTTCTTCTGCCAATAAAAATAGAAAAAAATCTATCTTCAAAATTATTGGGATATTTGGTTTTGCCAGAATTAGAAATGAAAAAACAAATGGTTTGTTCAATAATAGTTTGACCAAACTATATTGGTTTGATTCTCGTCTTTCGGGGCGTGATACATAGGCAACCGTTAATGGGTCCAACCACATCTTTTGCGAAAATAGCCAAAAAATATTAAATTTTAAATTTTGTCATAAATCGAGTGATGCTTTTTTGTCAAAATAGCCGAATGTCTCGAAAGGGCGCCGGAAGGCTGTTTATGCAAAAATGGCCACTTTTTGTGTCAATCCTCAATGTTAGCAGGCACATCCTTAAAATCTTCTGTTGAAGTGCTGAAAGACCGTATCGACAACATCGGTTTTTTTTAGAATTGTTAAAAAATACATTATATTTTTCTTTTTAGGTTACAATAAGTGATTAAATCGCCTTAATAAATGTGCAAGATGAGCACGATTCAAAATGAACCATTTTCAATTATGAATAATATCATTTTGGAGTTACGTCTATGATGGAATGATTTGGGTAAAGAAGGATAAGATGAAGTCAAGAAATATTTGAAAGGGCTTACCGGTTTACTCGATATTGTGCCTCAAGGAGATATTGTGTGAGCATTAGTCACTTGTTGGGATCTGGCACATAATGTGTTCCATTTTTCAGATTTTGAGCTTACCCCGACATTAGAGGAATTTGCTCGTTACATTGGAAAAGATGAGGTCCCCTTGAAAGAAAAATACCTAGTTGCTCCAAGAGCGGTGACCACTCACAGATTTCTAGACTCCCTGAAAATAGCCTAGAGTGTCCACAATGAAGATTTGGTTAATGGATTTTGTACTATGAATTTCATATATCACAGATATGGCCATATCGGGGGTTTTAACAATCCAGGAAACAAGATTTATAGGAAAGAAAACCGTGCAAAAAGGGAGGAGCATAGACATTTTGCTTTCATGGTAACCTTTCTAGGTCTAATAGTGTTTCCAAGGAAAGATGTGAACATTGATATAAGAATAGCTGGAATTGTCAGTGCTCTCCTTACTCAAGCTAATAGTACTTTGGCACCTATGGTATTAGCTGATATCTTTCGTGCCCCCACAGCTTGCAAACTCGAAGTATATTTCTTCGAAGGATGCAATCTGTTATTACAAATGTGGATGATTGAGCACTTGTGCCATCGTCCTCAGTTTTTAAGTTATGGGTCTCCAGAAAAACACATGCATAGAAGAATTCTACCTGAGGATTAAAGGGATCAAATTGACACAGGGATTTAAGGGTTGGACAACATACTTCTGATCTCTTACTGCTAGTCACATAGAATGGACGCTAGGGTGGCTACCTGTTAATGAAATCATATACATGCCAGCGGAGAGGTCGCATTTTCTCTTAATGGGGCTTAAAAGTATTCAACCCTATGCTCCATATCGAGTCTTACGGCAACTTGGAAGATACCAAATAGTACCAAATAATGGAGACCTCAGTACTCAAGTAGTCGAAATTAGTCCCGACGGACAATTCCCTGAAGCAAAAGTCCGTCAGATTTGGAATGAATGCCAATGCTTAAAATCAGATACTTGTGTGAGGGATCGGGCTAAAGGAGAAGTGTAACCTGGCAATTCCATTTGGTATAGGAGAGAATGTGAGCATGAAAGTATGGCTAAAAGACCTCACATCCAAGAATTTGTTGAATGGTTTAGAGAACAGTGGGATTGGTTGGCCAAAGAAAACGAGTATCTCGCAAAGATTTGCATGCTAGAAAAATAGGTCCAAGACCTCAAGTTCGAAAATAGCGTACAGGTAGCAGCCGACGAGGGTGAGAAAAAGCAATTGGCTAAAGAAAATGAGGCATTATGAGCTCAAATTCAAAAAATGAAGATAGCAGTTGAAACCCTTGTCAGAAATGCCCGAGATGCAAAGTTGATAGACAATTTGCGGCAAAAAGTAAGTGATTACAGTTTTGACCTTGACAAAGTAGAAAAAGGATCTGCTGGGGTTTGAAGACAGTTGGCTAAGAATGCAGAGGAACGAGCCCATATGATTCATCAACTAAAATAAGAGCATGATATTGAGGTTGCCAGATTGAGGAAAAAGGTTATTACCGCTGAGGTCAAAATGAGCAAACAAGCAAAATAGTGCAGTGTGGAAAGGGAACATTGCTATACGGCCATAGCACAATTAGATATGGATCTGCAACAACTTCAAGAGAAAAATCAATAGACTTTAGAGGCTCGAGCTGAAAAAATTGGGAGGTTACTTTAGGAAAAAGGGATAATTAGAGAAAGAATCCTTGATATTGCTCATTACATCACCTAGAAGTGCCAAATATATAAAGATATGACCCATACTACATTTTTTGCCTCAGTGACGATATTCGTGAAACAAATAATGGGTGACCTAGAACGACTCAAAAAGGGACTTACATATAGGCCCACGACAAGACTGAATGATATCCCGCGGGCACCAGGATCTTTGATGTATTCTTGAGTTTGTATTGCATTAGGTCAATTATTCAAGTTTGTATTTTTTCATTCTGCATTTCATTTCAAACAGTTGTTTAGAGGGTCGTAGTTTGGTTGTCATTTAGAGTCTGTAGTTGTAATCAATGTGTTGGCTGTTAATAAATTTGAAAATTCCCAAAAATTATATTTGTATTCTTTATTTCTCTTTTCTTCAAACACATGCGCGATAGGCAATTTTATAAAATCAATAGCATTCATGAAAATACAAATAAAAAGATGTTGAAAAAATGAATAATGAAAATGTAAAAAAATGAAAAAAAAAAGAGAATGGAAAAGCCATAGCAAAAGAATTGGCAAAGCAAATGAAAAGGCAGGAATGAATGAAAAGCCATAATTGAGAAAATCGGGATGATGCATGTGGCTGGGCAAAATTATTTAAATATGTATGTGCTCCCAATATAAGATTATTTGACCTAACCACTAATAAGTGTTGTTGTTATTGAGTCCAGACAGGTGGTTTTAAGCTAGCTGGCATTCTGGCAACTCATCCGTACAATACCCGCTCTAAAGATATGTCGAAAATGATTAGCCAAGAGATTGAGGCTACAATTGTTAACCAGGCCAGGGATGATGAAGTGGTGGATGTAAATGCTATGAGGAAATAAATGCACAAACTTAAGCAACAAATGGCCAAAATGTACCAGGCCTGGGTGAAATGACAACCATTACCTGCATACCCCTCCAATCCTGCCTATGTTCCTCCACCAGTTCAAACACAAGACCCTCCTACTGTAAATTCATCCCCTGCCTACCTCACATACCCACCATATTATGCAATCACTTCACAAACATCACCCCTTCCTCCACCACCAAATAGATCCCACCTCCACCACCTCGAGTTGCTCCCGTGCGTGTGGCTCCTCCACCGGCCACATTACACAAGTCTTCTAGTGAACAGACTCTGTTCCCCACCCAAGACAACCACTACTATCCACCAAAGCCTACCTTTAGACATCATGATTCTTATCCTTACACTCCTCTCATTGATATATCTGAGTAAGAGAAACCACCCAAAAACCCCGAACAAGAAGAAATAATTTGTAAAGTGAAAAGTATGGAACAATCATTCCGAAATATGCAAGGCCTCGGGGGGGGGCAAGTAAGTATGACCTATAAAGATCTATGCCTATTTCCAGAAGTGCAGTTGCCGGCAGGTTTTAAATTGCCAAAGTTCGATCTCTATTAAGGTCATGGTGACCCTGTTGCACACTTGAGAGGATTTTGTAGTAAAATCAGGGGCGCTGATGGAAAAGATGAATTGCTAATGGCCTATTTCAGTCAGAGCCTTAGTGGATCAGCCTTGGAGTGGTACACGAGGTAGGACCACACTCGTTGGTTTACCTGGGAAGACTTAGCCCATTCTTTTGCTAATCACTTTCAATATAATTTGGAGATTGTTCCTGACCGAATCTCCCTGATTAAAATTGAGAAGAAGCCAGGGGAGATCTTCAGTGAATATGAATTCAGATGGAGAGAGCAAGCTACCCGAGTTGATCTACCCATAAAAGAGGGTGAAATGGTGGATTACTTCTTGCAAGCTCTAGAGCCCACATATTATTGACATTTGGTGTTAGTTGTTGAAAAGTCATTCAATGAAGTTGTCTAAATGGGGAGTATGGTAGAAGAGGGCTTAAAATCTAATAAGATCATGAGCTATTCGGCGATAAATGCTATAACTCAGGCCATCCAGGCGAGCGCCGGAGGGGTTCTAGGAAAGAATAAGAAAGAAGTGGTAGTTTTGTAGAAGGTAGGACATGGTCCATGGGTTCTTCTCCTTACAATCATCAACCTCGTCCACATCGCCAACCTTACCCGCCTGCACCATATGGCCCACCAAAACATTATTATCCTTCCATTGTTCCCCACTTTTCAGTCCATCATGCCCAAACTTACCCACAAGCACCATGGAGTCCACCCACTCCTCACAACACATATCACACCCAAAATATATACCCACCTCCCAAAACATACAGAAATCCTGGCGAAACAAGCTTCCGCCCAAACCTTGCTGTCAGAAATGATAGGCTGCAGAAGGAAAAGACTTTTACTCCATTAGGAGAATCCTAGACCAGTCTATTTCATAGACTGAGGCAGCTTGGAGTTCTAAACTCCATTGAACCAAAAATCCCGAACCCACCACCAAGGAACCTGGACCATTCTATCAGCTGCGAATATTGTTTAGGAGCTATGGGGCACGACACGGAGAAATGTTGGCACTTGAATATTGCTATTGAAGAGCTTATTAATTCGAGGAGAATTGAAGTTCAAGCCCCGAAACTCCTAATATTACACAAAATCCCTTACATGTTCATCATGAGGCTCATATGATTGAGTTGGTATAGGGGGAGAATGTAAAAAGTCTTCTCAGACGGTAATGATGATCAAAGTAAGTGAAAGCAATGTAGATGAGAAAGCAATGGGTGGAAAAGCAGTGGTTGCAGTTGAACAAGTGATTGATGAGCCAGTGTTGATAAAAAAACCAGAGCCAATGAAAGTGATAGTACCAGGGGCAATTGTAAAGCCCATGTTAGTTGTGTAAGGAGCCTAAGCAGAATCAGTCATCATCAAACCGGTAACTCAATTGCCCGTTGTGGATGCAAAAGTTGTCCCATGGGACTACAACAAAGTGATAATGGGTCGAGTGCCAACATTTGCCTTTTATCTACTTTGGAGAAGCTGAAGGTCGATAATGAAAGAATTCAAAAAAATAGCATTTGTGTACATGGATTCGATGGGTGAGGGAAAAATACTGTTGGAGATATTGTGCTAAAGCTTACAATTGGGCCTATGGAGATCACGATGGATGTAACGACCCGGCCCGTCGTTACGGGAATTACCACCCCGTTACCTTGCATTTACATATATTATGCTTTTAAAACAGTATTAGAGTATATCGGGTGAGTTAGGAGTGATTTGGATTGAAAATGAAACAAATAGCATGTTTGAAGAAAGCTTGAATATGAAAAGTCAACCAAGAGTTGACTATTGAGTTAGAGTGCTCGAAATCGGATTCTGATGATTCGGATAGTTCCGGGAGGTGATTTGTGACTTAGGGGAGCGATCGGAATTTAATTTGGAGGCCCGGTGTAGAAATAGGCTTGAATTGGCTAAGGATGAATTTTGGCGAAATCCGAACGGTAGGTGAGATATTGATCCGGGAGTCGGAATGGAATTCCGACAATTGCAATAGCTTCGTTAGGTGATTTTGGATGTGCCTGCAAAATTTCAGGTCATTCGGGCGTCGTTTGATCGGGTTTTTGATCGAATGTGCAATTTGGAATGTTTTAAGGAATTTAGGCTTGAATTCGATGCGAATTATGAGTTTTGATGTTGTTAGACGTGTTTTGAGGATTGGAGCAAGTTCGAATAAGGTATTAAGATGTGTTGGTGTGTTTGGATGAGGTCCGGGGGCCTCGGGGTGTTTTCGGATGGTTAAACGGAAGAAAATCATGGAAATTGCAGGTTGAAGAGTCTGGTTCTGTCATTTTCGCTCCTGCGGAATTTTGGTCGCAGGAGCGAGTCCGCAGAAGCGGATATGGGAGCGCAGGAGCGGGTGTTTCGCAGAAGCGGACGCCTTTCCGCTGAAGCGGGGTCGCCGGTGCGACCCAATGATCGCAGAAGCGGACGAGGGCAATTGGGGCATGGTCCGCAGAAGCGGACGTTTCTCTGCTTGGGCGATACCGCAGAAGCGGTCAAGGACGCGCAGAGGCGGATTTTTCCGCAGAAGCGGAAGCTTCTTCGCAGAAGCGGGACCGCTTAAGCGGCCTTGGTTCGCAGAAGCGGAAGTGGCCGGCTAGGCCTGGAACCGCAGAAGCGACCCTTTGGTCGCGGATACGGAAGCATAGAAGCGGAAAATGTTCCGCAGAAGCGAAAATCGCTGTAAGTAAGTGTATCAGAAGTTAGAAAAATTTCAGAAACATTTTAACATTTGGGGGTCTCGGCTTAAGGGCGATTTTGGGCGATTTTGAGGAGGAAATCAAGGGAAATCATCAGGTAATTAACTATGAACTCGTATTATGATTAGTATTGATAATATCATGCAATTATATCATGAAAATGGAAGAATTTGGGGTAATTATGGAGGATTTAGCCCTAGTCTTGGACTTTAGAAAATCAAGGTTTTGAACGGGCAAATGGGGTCCGATTTTGGTAAAATTGATATGCTTAGACTCGTATTGAGACGAGGGTTCCAGAAATGTGAATTTCGTAAATTTTCGGAATGTGGGCCCGGGGCTCGGGTTTTGACAACTTTGAGAATTTTGATGTAAATTGAGTTGTATTGATTGGGTGTCGTCCCATTGGCCTAATTTGTTGTATTTCTACTGTATTTGATCAGATTCTACGCGTGCGGAGCTTGATTCTCGTGGCAAGGGCATTGCGGAGTAGTCGTCGCGCCGTATTGAGGTGAGTAATAGATGTGGGTGATGACCGGCGGGTTCGAAACCCCGGTATACCACTTTGTGACGCTGTATAGCGGCGAGACACGCACACTCTTGAGAGTGCGGGGTCGATCATGAACTGGAGACTACATATTAGTCCAACCTGTTGATATTATATTATTGGTTATTCTAGAGCCGTCGAACCTCCTTCTCGGATGGTTGTATATATATATATTGTGATAATGGCCACTCTTGAGCCGAGGAACCCCCTTCTCGGGCGGTTGATTATACATGTGGGCCGTGAGCCAGTTATTGGATCCCGCGAGGATCGTTATCATTGTCTTATCACATAGACATGCTAGTTTACTACTAGTCCGCAGCTATTTTTGTTATCATGCCAATTCCAATCTCTGGAACTTGATATTACTGTTTTCCAACTGAAAAATGATAAAAGAGTTTTCAAAAAAAAACTACTTTTGAGCCTGCGAGGCCGTATCCGCATATTAGTCGACTAGTAGTGGATCGGGCTGCGCGCCGCGACGAGATATATGTTGGATCGGACCGCACGCCGCGATGATATCTCTATGAGATGTGCTTGAGGTCGTAGGAGCCCCTCCGAGTCCGAACCCCACGGTGAGCACGGGTACCCAAAATTGGAGTCGGGCTACGCGCCGTAGCGGTCATATCATGCATTGCATTGCATTTAGCTACATCCGCTAGCTGTTATGCTATTTATTGGTATTTGTTGGTACAGGTACAGTGAAGATTGATTCTATGACAGGGTAGCTGATTATAGCTTTACATAGTGCTTTATTGCGGATTTCTTATCTGCGCTGTCTTACCCTTGTTTATTACCACCGAGTCTGGCAGTACTCATTTTACTCCCTGCACCTTGTGTGCAGATCCAGGTACCTCTCAGCAGTGATCCAGTAGCTGTGCGAGGCGACGTGTGTGGATATTCGAGGTAGCTGCAGAGTCCGCAGGGCCCGATATTCCTTCCTACTGTCTTTTGATTTTGTATTGACATTTCCTTCCGCACTTGGTATTTTGTAAACCATTATACACTCATGTTTAGTAGAGGCTCATGACTCTTGACCCTTGGTCTATGGGAGTTGATGTATTATGGGACTTGGTTCCCCGTTTTCGTTACATGTATTATTGTTATTTCGTTAATTAATTTGCTTAAATGGGTTTAAGAGAGCTTCTAGCTCCGTGGTTGATGTTGATTGGTCAGGCTGGCTTAGCAATGTGCTGGGCGCCATCACGAGTGGTGGGCCGGGTCATTACAATTGGTATCAGAGCCTAGGTTAACAGGTCTCGCGAGTCTTGAGCCGGTTGGTAGAGTCTTGTGGATCGGTACGGGGACGCCTGTACTTATCCTTGGGAGGCTGCGAACCTTTAGGAAAACTTCACTTTTCTTGAACTCTGTCGTGCGATCTTGTTGTTCTGAGAACTAAATTTCTATAATCTATTCTCTCGCAGATGGCGAGAACGCGAGCATCAGGACGAGGTGGACGACCTCCATTGCCAACTGTTAGAGGCCGTGGGCGCGGTCGTGCTAGAGTTAGAGGTAGGGCGGCTGAGGCGGTGCCAGTTGACCCGCCCGTTGTACCGGATCGGGAGCGGCCCCCGGTGGTTGAAGCTCCAGCAGTCCCGGTTCGGGGCCGGACTATATCTATTGCTATTCTCGGTCTTCGGAAACTCTTGCCCGGATATTATCGGTGTGTTCCGGTTTGGCTCGGGTAGTTTCGGCTACCGCTACGGTAGCGACATCTCGGTCGGGGGTGGTCGGCGGACCCCGCAGCTCGCACACCCGATCCGGTTGTTCGGGGACTTCGGACGCCAGAGAGGTTGTCCCCGCTCGGTGGTTGCACCGGTTATTCCTCCGACTGCACCAGCTCCAGCTCCGAGCATATGGTTCAGGTTATGCCCGAGGACGAGCGGCGTCGTCTTGAGAGGTTTGGTAGACTTCCAGCCACCCCATTTCGGTGGCGTTGAGGGCGAGGATGCCCGGGGTTTCTTGGATAAATGTCAGAAGATGCTGCGTACGGCTGGTATTCTTGAGAGTCCAGCGGAGTTTCATTTACTACATTTCAGTTCACCGGTCCCGCATTTGATTGGTGGGAGGAGTTTGAGAGGCGTAGGCCTGCAAGAGCAGGAGCAGCACCTCTCACATGGCGGCAGTTCTCTACTCTCTTTCTAGAGAAATATGTACCTCGGTCTCGTCGCGAGGAGCTACGTCGCCGGTTCGAGTGGTTGATTCAGGGCGACATGTCTGTGACTCAGTATGAGCTTAGATTCACTCAGTTGGCTAGGCATGCCACATGGATGATCCCCACTGATAGGGAGAGGATCGGGAGGTTCATTGATGGCCTCAACTACTCTATCCGTATTCTTATGACCAGCGAGCGAGTTCTGTCATCATTGTTTGAGCAGGTTGCCGATATGGCACGCTCCATTGAGGTGGATCGTCGCCGAGAGAGAGAGGAGCGGGAGGCCAAGAGGCCTCGTAGTTCTGGTAGTTTCAGTGGTGCTCCATCTAGAGGGCATTCCCAGCAGAGCAGAGGTCGCTCATCTAGACCTTCTCATTCAGGCCGCCCGGAGCAGAGCGGAGGTTCTCATGGTCGTGGTCGACGGGGGTTTCAGCGGGTCGGTCATCACTTAGTGCCCTCCCGGCCCGAGTGCAGCACCTATTTCTCCAGCACCGGTGCATGTTATGAGTGTGGTGAGTTTGGCCACATGAGGAGACATTGCCCTCGACTACGTAGGGGCGGGACTCAGCAGAGGGATCAGCCCTCCTCTTCGGCACCATCTCGGTCTAGTAGAGGTGGAGGTCGGTCTTCTCGTGGTCGCCCCGGGGCGAGGAGAGATCCGGTGGAGGCCGAGCACGGTTCTATGCACTTCCCGACGGGCGTGATGCGGTTGCCTCCGATCTTGTGATTACGGTGTATCATTTCTGTCTGTCGCGGAGATGCCTCTGTTCTATTTGATCCGGGGTCCACATATTCTTACGTGTCCTCTTATTTTGCACATCATTTGGGTGCGACTCGTGGTATTCTTGATTTACCTGTTCATGTATCCACCCCCGTGGGTGATACGATTGTTGTGGATCATGTCTATAGATCCTGTGTTATATCTATTGGGGGTCTGGAGACCCAGGCAGAATTGTTATTGTTGGGTATGGTGGACTTTGATGTTATATTGGGTATGGACTGGTTGTCTCCGTACCATGCTATATTGGACTGTCATGCTAAGACAGTTACGTTGGCCATTCCTGGTATTTCTCGGATTGAGTGGCGGGGTTCGACTGATTTCGTCCCTAGCCGTGTTATTTCGTTCTTAAAAGCTCAGAAGATGGTTGAAAAAGGGTGTTTATCGTACTTAGCTTTTGTGAGAGATGTGGAAGCTGAATCTCCTAGCATTGATTCTGTACCTGTTGTGAGGGATTTCCCAGATGTATTCCCTCAGACCTGCCGGGCATGCCGCCGGACAGGGATATTGATTTTGGCATTGACTTGGTGCCGGGCACTCAGCCCATTTCTATTCCTCCGTATCGGATGGCACCAGCCGAGTTGAAGGAATTGAAGGAGCAGCTCCAGGAACTCCTAGATAAGGGGTTTATTCGGCCGAGTGTGTCGCCGTGGGGTGCACCAGTCCTGTTTGTTAAGAAGAAGGACGGATCTATGAGGATGTGTATTGACTATAGGCAGCTAAACAAAACAACAGTGAAGAATAAGTATCCTCTGCCTCGTATTGATGATTTGTTTGATCAGCTCCAGGGAGCTAGGGTGTTCTCGAAGATTGATCTTCGTTCGGGCTACCATCAGCTGAAGATTAGAGAGTCTGACATTATGAAGACTGCATTCCGGACCAGATATGGTCACTATGAGTTCCTGGTGATGTCTTTTGGGCTGACCAACGCCCCGGCAGCATTTATGCATCTGATGAACAGTGTATTCAGGCCGTATCTTGATTCATTTGTGATCGTATTCATTGATGACATACTTGTCTACTCTCGTAGCCGGGAGGAGCATGCTCGGCACTTGAGTATAGTATTGCAGAGATTGAGAGAGGAGAAGCTGTATGCCAAGTTCTCCAAGTGTGAGTTCTGGCTCGAGTCTGTGGCTTTCCTGGGGCACGTGGTGTCCAGTGATGGTATTCAGGTGGATCCGAAGAAGATAGAGGCGGTGCAGAGTTGGCCTAGACCGACCTCATCCACGGAGATTCGTAGTTTCCTGGGATTGGCAGAATATTATCTTCGATTTGTTCAGGGGTTCTCTTCTATTGCTTCACCCTTGACTAGATTGGCTCAGAAGGGTGTTCCTTTCTTATGGTCCGAGGAGTGCGAGGAGAGCTTTCGGAAGCTCAAGACAACACTGACCACAGCACCAGTCTTGATTCTGCCGTCAGCTTTAGATCCTTATACTGTGTATTGTGATGCCTCGGAAGTTGGCATTGGTTGTGTGTTGATGCAGGAGGGTAGAGTTATTGCATATGCTTCTCGTCAGCTAAAGCCCCACGAGAAAAACTACCCTGTTCACGATTTGGAGTTAGCTGCTATTGTTCATGCCTTGAAGATTTGGAGGCATTATCTATATGGTGTATCTTGTGATGTATATACAGACCACCGTAGCCTTCAACATTTGTTTAAGCAGAAAGATCTAAATTTGAGGCAGCGGAGATGGCTTGAGTTGCTTAAAGACTATGATATTACTATTTTGTATCATCCCGGGAAAGCCAATGTAGTAGCTGATGCATTGAGCCGGAAGGCTATTAGTATGGGTAGTTTGGCGTATATTCCAGTTGGGGAGAGACCCCTAGCAGTTGATGTTCAGGCGTTAGCTAACCAGATGGTAAGGCTGGATATTTCTGAGCCCAGTCGGGTGATGGCTTATGTAGTAGCTCGTTCTTCTTTATATGATCGTATTCGAGAGCGCCGGTATGATGATCCACACTTACTTGTCCTTAAGGACAGAGTTCAGCATGATGATGCTAGGGATGTCACTATTGATAGTGATGGTGTGTTGCGGATGCATGGCCGGATATGCGTGCCCAATGTTGACGGCCTTCGTGAATTGATATTGGAGGAAGCCCATAGCTCGCGGTATTCTATTCATCCAGGAGCCGCGAAGATGTACCAGGATTTGAAGCAGCATTACTGGTGGAGAAAGATGAAGAAAGATATTGTGAGCCATGTGGCTCGGTGTCTAAACTGTCAGCAGGTCAAGTATGAGCATCGGAGACCTGGTGGTGTATTCCGACGTATTGATATTCCGGAGTGGAAGTGGGAAAGAATAACTATGGACTTTGTTAGTGGACTCCCTCGGACAGCTAGGAAGTTTGATTCAGTTTGGGTGATTGTGGATAGACTGACTAAGTCAGCTCATTTCATCCCAGTGTGTACTACCTATACCTCGGAGCGGTTGGCAGAGATATTCATTCGTGAGATAGTGAGATTGCATGGAGTTCCTATTTCCATTATATCGGACAGAGGTACCCAGTTCACATCTCAGTTCTGGAGGACATTTCAGCGAGAGTTGGGTTCACAGGTAGAGTTGAGCACAGCATTTCATCCACAGACGGATGGGCAGTCCGAGCGTACTATTCAGATATTGGAGGACATGTTGCGTGCTTGTGTCATTGATTTTGGTGGTTCATGGACTGATTATTTGCCTTTGGCGGAGTTTGCTTATAATAATAGCTATCAGTCCAGCATTCAGATGGCGCCGTATGAAGCTTTATATGGGAGGCGGTGTAGGTCTCCGGTTGGTTGGTTCGAGCCCGGCGAGGCTAGGTTGTTAGGGACAGAGTTAGTCCAAGATGCCTTAGATAAGGTGAAGGTGATTCAGGAGAGACTTCGCACAGCTCAGTCGCGTCAGAAGAGTTATGCAGACCGGAAGGTCCGAGATGTGTCTTATTCGGTAGGTGAGAAGGTGTTGCTGAAAGTTTCGCCTATGAAGGGTGTTATGAGGTTTGGAAAGAAAGGGAAGTTGAGCCCAAGGTTTATTGGACCTTTTGAGGTGCTTAGGAAAGTTGGGGAGGTGGCTTATATGCTTGCTTTGCCACCCGGTTTGTCGGGAGTTCACCCGGTGTTCCATGTATCTATGCTCCGGAAGTATGTCGGAGACCCGTCTCATGTGTTGGACTTCGGCACGATACAGCTAGATGAGGATTTGACTTATGATGTGGAACCAGTAGCCATTTTGGGTCGACAGGTTCGTAAGCTGAGATCTAAGGATATAGCTTCAGTGAAAGTGCAGTGGAGAGGTCGTCCTGTGGAGGAAGCAACTTGGGAGACCGAGCAGGAAATGCGGAGCAGATATCCACACTTATTTGATGCTCCGGGTATGTTTCTTAACCCGCTCGCGGACGAGCGTTTGTTTAAGTTGGGGAGAATGTAACGACCCGGCCCGTCGTTACGGGAATTACCACCCCGTTACCTTGCATTTACATATATTATGCTTTTAAAACAGTATTAGAGTATATCGGGTGAGTTAGGAGTGATTTGGATTGAAAATGAAACAAATAGCATGTTTGAAGAAAGCTTGAATATAAAAAGTCAACCAAGAGTTGACTATTGAGTTAGAGTGCTCGGAATCGGATTCTGATGATTCGGATAGTTCCGGGAGGTGATTTGTGACTTAGGGGAGCGATCGGAATTTAATTTGGAGGCCCGGTGTAGAAATAGGCTTGAATTGGCTAAGGTTGAATTTTGGCGAAATCCGAACGGTAGGTGATATTTTGATCCGGGAGTCGGAATGGAATTCCGACAGTTGCAGGTAGCTTCGTTAGGTGATTTTGGATGTGCCTGCAAAATTTCAGGTCATTCGGACGTCGTTTGGTCGGGTTTTTGATTGAATGTGCAATTTGGAATGTTTTAAGGGATTTAGGCTTGAATTCAATGCGAATTATGAGTTTTGATGTTGTTAGATGTGTTTTGAGGATTGGAGCAAGTTCGAATAAGGTATTAAGATGTGTTGGTGTGTTTGGATGAGGTCCCGGGGCCTCGGGGTGTTTTCGGATGGTTAAACGGAAGAAAATCATGGAAATGGCAGGTTGAAGTTTTCTGGTTCTGTCATTTTCGCCCCTGCGGAAATGTGGGCGCAGGAGCGAGTCCGCAGAAGCGGATATGGGAGCGCAGGAGCGGGTGTTTCGCAGAAGCGGACGCCTTTCCGCTGAAGCGGGGTCGCTGGTGCGACCCTATGATCGCAGAAGCGGACGAGGGCAATTGGGGCATGGTCCGCGGAAGCGGACGTTTCTCCGCTTGGGCGATACCGCAGAAGCGGTCAGGGACGCGCAGAGGCGGATTTTTCCGCAGAAGCGGAAGCTTCTTCGCAGAAGCGGGACCGCTTAAGCGGCCCTTGGTTCGCAGAAGCGGAAGTGGCCGGCTAGGCCTGGAACCGCAGAAGCGACCCTTTGGTCGCGGATACGGAAGCATAGAAGCGGAAAATGTTCCGCAGAAGCGAAAATCGCTGTAAGTAAGTGTATCAGAAGTTAGAAAAATTTCAGAAACATTTTAACATTTGGGGGTCTCGGCTTAAGGGCGATTTTGGGCGATTTTGAGGAGGAAATCAAGGGAAATCATCGAGGTAATTAACTATGAACTCGTATTATGATTAGTATTGATAATATCATGCAATTATATCATGAAAATGGAAGAATTTGGGGTAATTATGGAGGATTTAGCCCTAGTCTTGGACTTTAGAAAATCAAGGTTTTGAACGGGCAAATGGGGTCCGATTTTGGTAAAATTGATATGCTTAGACTCGTATTGAGACGAGGGTTCCAGAAATGTGAATTTCGTAAATTTTCGGAATGTGGGCCGGGGCTCGGGTTTTGACAACTTTGGGAATTTTGATGTAAATTGAGTTGTATTGATTGGGTGTCGTCCCATTGGCCTAATTTGTTGTATTTCTACTGTATTTGATCAGATTCTATGTGTGCGGAGCTTGATTCTCGGGGCAAGGGCATTGCGGAATAGTCGTCGCGCTTGTATTGAGGTGAGTAATAGATGTGGGTGATGACCAGCGGGTTCGAAACCCCGGTATACCACTTTGTGACGCTGTATAGCGGCGAGACACGCACACTCTTGAGAGTGCGGGGTCGATCATGAGCTGGGAGACTACATATTAGTCCAACCTGTTGATATTATATTATTGGTTATTCTAGAGCCGTCGAACCTCCTTCTCGGATGGTTGTATATATATATATTGTGATAATGGCCACTCTTGAGCCGAGGAACCCCTTCTCGGGCGGTTGATTATACATGTGGGCCGTGAGCCGGTTATTGGATCCCGCGAGGATCGTTATCATTGTCTTATCACATAGACATGCTAGTTTACTACTAGTCCGCAGATATTTTTGTTATTATGCTAATTCCAATCTCCGGAACTTGATATTACTGTTTTCCAACTGAAAAATGATAAAAGAGTTTTTAAAAAAAAAAAACTACTTTTGAGCCTGCGAGGTCGTATCTGCATATTAGTCGACTAGTAGTGGATCGGGCCGCGCGCCGCGGCAAGATATATGTTGGATCGGACGCACGCCGCGGTGATATCTCTATGAGATGTGCTTGGGCCGTAGGAGCCCCTCCGAAGTCTGAACCCCCACGGTGAGCACGGGTACCCAAAATTGGAGTCGGGCTACGCGCCGTAGCGGTCATATCATGCATTGCATTGCATTTAGCTACATCCGCTAGCTGTTATGCTATTTATTGGTATTTGTCGGTACAGGTACAGAGAATATTGATTCTATGACAGGGTAGCTGAATATAGCTTTACATAGTGCTTTATTGCGGATTTCTTATCCGCGCTGTCTTACCCTTGTTTATTACCACCGAGTCCGGCGGTACTCATTTTACTCCCCGCACTCGTGTGCGGATCCGAGTACCTCTCAGCAGTGATCCAGTAGCTGTGCGAGGCGACGTGTGTGGATATTCGAGGTAGCTGCAGAGTCCGCGGGACCCGATATTCCTTCCTACTGTCTTTTGATTTTGTATTGACATTTCCTTCCGCACTTGGTATTTTGTAAACCATTATACACTCATGTTTAGTAGAGGCTCATGACTCTTGACCCTTCGGTCTATGGGAGTTAGTATATTTTGGGACTTGGTTCCCCGTTTTCGTTACATGTATTATTGTTATTTCGTTAATTAATTTGCTTAAATGGGTTTAAGAGAGCTTCTAGCTCCGTGGTTGATGTTGATTGGTCAGGCTGGCTTAGCAATGTGCTGGGCGCCATCACGACCGGATTTGGGGTCGTGACAATGGAATTCCAAGTACTGGATCTTTCTGTATCCTATAATCTTTTACTGGGACGACCATGGATCAACACTACGAAGGCTGTGCCATCTTCACTACACCGGATGATAAAGTTTGAATGGGATTGTCAATAGATCGTGGTCCATGGGGAGGACAATTCTTGCAATACTATCACTCCCTTTGAAGAAGTCGAGGATGATAAGGGCCCATGGGTGTACCAAATGGTGGATACAGTATCGGTCTCTAAAGTTCCGAAAGGTGAGAATGTTCATGTGCCAAAGATGGCTGCCGCATATGTTATGGTTGCCATAGAAATGTTGAAAAATGGATTTCTACCCGAAAAATGATTGGGAGCTTCATTACAGGGTATTACACAACTAGTGTCTCTTCCTGGTAATATTGATACTTTTGGGCTGGGCTTTAAGCCTACCGGTGCTGATATAAGGAGAGCCCGAAAGATAAATAAGAAAGTGTGGACCCTCTCTAAACCTATCCCTCGCCTCTCTCATTCTTTCATCCGGTCTGGTACTAAGAGGCGCCCGGTGACAGTGATGCCCAGATTAGCAGAGATAAGGCCTGACAGGGAATTGATTAAAAGATTTGAAAAGTTGTTCGAAGAAGTGGATGTGGTAGAAGCAGATGAGGGTCCAAGCAGAATCGATGTCCAGTTCGTAGGATCTCGGGCCAAGTTGAATATTTGGGAAGCTACTCCTCTTCCAACTCGAAGGGAGTTGCGGTAGTTAGTTTTTGTTTTGATTTTTGAGTATTAAATCTATTTTATTGTTTCGTCCAACTGGATGAGTCAAACCTTGTTATCTTATGAATTCAATGAAATGAAATTTCTTTCTCTCTCCATTCCTGGTAGCCTTTATTTTATCTTTCTTTTCTTTTTCTTGTACTGTCCATTTTATGTTGATTTCAATGATGTGTCATGTATGAGGAATTCCCGGCCTACTCTTGATAATCAAATGGTAATACAAGACATTAAATGATAATGAGGTGGAGTATGATAATGAGGAGTCTTTGGAAGAAATTAGTAAAGAGTTGAGTCAATATTAGGAAAAACCCAAACCTAACTTGAATGATACAGAGGCAATCAATCTGGGGGATCAGAAAAATGTTTGGAAAATAAAGATAAGTGTCCATTTGGAAGCCTCACTCAGGGAGGAATTGATTATAGAAGGATATCTTTGCTTGGTCATATGATGATATGCTGGGTCTGAGTACTGATTTGGTGGTCCATAAATTGCCCACTTATTCGGAGTGCCCGCCTGTTAAGCAGAAGCTGAGAAAATTCAAGACAGACATCAATGTGAAAATCAAAGAAGAAGTCAACTGGCAGTTTGAGGTGAAGGTTATACGGGTTACCAAATATCCCACCTGGTTAGCCAATATTTTGCATGTGCCAAAGAAAGATAGGAAGACCAGGGTGTGTGTTGATTATCGGGATCTCAACAGGGCAAGTCTAAAAGACAATTTTCCACTGCAAAACATCCACATATTGATTGACAATTGTGCTAAACATGAGATTGGTTCTTTTGTGGATTGCTGTGTGGGTTACCACCAGATTCTGATGAATGAGAAAGATGCTGAAAAGACGACATTCATCACACCTTGGGGGACATACTGTTATAGGGTGATGCCGTTCGGACTGAAAAATGCAGGGGCAACATACATGAGGGCGATGACCACCATGTTTCATGATATGATACATCGGGAGATTGAAGTCTTTGTGCATGATGTAATTATCAAGTCCAGAAAGGAGTATGATCATGTTAAAGACCCCAGGAAGTTTTTCCAGAGGCTTCGCAAGTATAACCTCAAACTCAATCCAGCAAAGTGTGCTTTTGGAATGCCATCAGGGAAGTTGTTGGGGTTTGTGGTGAGTCGGTGTGGTATTGAACTGGACCCATCAAAAATCAAAGCCATTCAGGAATTGCCTTTACCAAAGAGCAAGAAAGAAATGATTAGTTTGCTCAGCAGGTTGAATTATATCAGCAGGTACATTGCTCAAATTACGTCAACACACGAGCGTATATTTAAATTGCTAAAGATAGATGCTGCAGTTAAATGGACAGATGAGTGCCAGGCTGCATTTGATAAAATCAAGGAATATTTGGCCAATCCACATGTACTGGTACCGCCCGAGCCAGGAAGACATATGATCCTTTATTTGACGGTGTTGGACTATTCTTTCGGTTGTGTATTGGGGCAGCATGATGTTACAGGGAAGAAAGAGCACGTAATTTATTACCTCACCAAGAAATTCACATCTTACGAGGTAAAATACACTCAATTAGAGAGGACATGTTGGGCTTTGACTTGGGTGGCATAGAAGTTGAAACATTATTTGTCAGCCTATACCACTTATCTCATTTCCCGGCTTGATCTGTTAAAGTACATCTTTCAAAAGCCCATGCCCACAGGAAGGCTTGCTAAATGGCAAATCCTGCTTACAGAATTTGATGTTTTTTATGTAACCCGTACTGCAATGAAGGCACAAGCAGTTGTTGATCACCTAGCGGAGAATCCAGTTGATGATGAATATGAACCGTTGAAAATATATTTTCCTGATGAGGAAGTAATGTACATTGATGAGCTGGAACAAGATGAAAAGCCTGGCTGGAAGTTATTCTTTGATAGGGATGCCAATAACAAAGGTTTCGGGATAAGAGCAGTACTTATTTCAGAAACGGGACAACATTATCCTGTCACAGCTCAGCTCTGTTTCTTTTGCACCAACAATATAGCTGAGTATGAGGCATGTATTTTGGGTTTGAGAATGGCCATAGATATGGGTGTCCAAGAGATTTTGGTCATGGGTGACTCGGATCTATTGGTACATCAAATTTAAGGAGAATGGGAAACACCGGATTTAAAACTCATACCATACCGACAGTGCCTGCATGAACTATGTCAGCGGTTTCAGTCCATAGAATTCAAGCACATTTCGAGAATCCATAATGAAGTTGCTGATGCTTTGACCACTCTGGCATCAATGCTACATCATTCAGACAAGGCTTATGTGGACTCATTACAAATTCAGGTCAGGGATCAACATGCTTATTGCAATACGGTGGAAGAGGAGCTTGATGGTGAGCCATGGTTCCATGATATTAAAGAATACCTCCGAATGGGAGTATATCTGGCACAGGCCACATGGGATCAAAAGAGAGCTATCAGACTATTGGCAAGTGAATTTTTCTTTAGCGGAGGGGTTTTGTACAAAAGATCACCGGATCTTAGATTGTTGAGGTGTATGGATGCATGACAAGCTACAACAATTATGGCTGAGGTACATGTGGGAGTCTGTGGACCACTTATGAGTGGGTATGTGCTAGCAAAGAAAGTTCTTAGAGTAGGATATTACTGACTTACTATGGAACGGGACTATATCAGCTTTGTGCGCAAATGTCATCAATGATAAGTACATGGAGATTCGATTCATTCTCCGTCATATGAATTGCATACAATGTCGGCACCATGGCCTTTTGTTGCTTGGGGTATGTATGTGATTGGGCTGATCGAGCCAGCAACATCTAATGGGCACAGGTTTATTCTGGTTGCCATTGATTATTTTACTAAATGGGTTGAGGCAAAAACGTTCAAGTCAGTCACCAAGAAAGCACTAGTTGATTTTGTACATGCAAACATCATATGCCAGTTTGGAATCTCGAAGGTGATTATTACATATAATGGTGCCAATCTTAATAGTCATTTGATGGCGGAGACATGTCAGAAATTCAAAATTATACACCGTAATTCCACGCCATATCATCCTAAGGCGAATGGAGCAGTTGAGGCAGCCAGTAAAAACATCAAGAAAATTCTTTAGAAAATGGCGGAATGATCGAGATAATGGCATAAGAAATTACCATTTGCTTTACTGGGATATCGCACTACTGTTCGTACTTCAGTAGGGGCAACTCCTTATTCATTGGTGTATGGTACGGAGGCAGTGATACTTGCAGAAGTTGAAATACCCTCCCTTCGAATCATTGCGGAGGCAGAAATTGATGATGATGAATGGGCCATTTGCTGTATCACGAGTTTTGTCCAATAGAGCATTATATCTAACAGATGTTAAAGGGAATTGTGTAGAAATGGCTATTAATTCTGATGCAGTCAAGAGATATTATGTATGATTTCTGTATCTTTCTATATTTGATTGTATTTGACATATTTTGAGATTGAAATGATGAAGGCATTTTGTTTCACTATCCAAACATTTTATCCATTGATATGCCTTTGATCCATATTATATTTTTCTTTCATATCCTTCTTTCGGAATCAACAACACAACTAAGGATTGAATAGGGAAATTAAGTGGAGAAAACAAAAGAAGAAAAAGAAAAGAAAAGAAAAAAAAAGAAAAGAAAGAAAAGAAAGAAAAGAAAAGAAGGAATAAAAAGAAAAGAAAAGAAGAAAAGAAATAAAGAAAAGAAAAGAGAAAAGAAAAAGAAGCATGGGAGGAAGGAAACTTCGCAACAATGAAACGATTTTATGACCTGAACTATGTTTGACTTGATCCCAAAAGGGTACGTAGGCAGCCTGACTGAGGTTTAGTCACAACATAAGAAAAGTCTCATAATCTCCAAAGAATGAAACTGGGGCAGAAGTTATGTTTGTTATAGAAGAGATGATACCGAAAGTTGTAATATTTGAACCCACGTTGAAATATTTTGAGCCTTTATACCCTTCTTTATAAACCCATCCAAAAGCCATATTACGGTCCAAAGAAAGACCTTCTGATCAATTTTAAGAAATGTCGATACAAGCAGGTAAGGTGAGTCATGTTATGGACAACACTCTAGTATTAGAAGATGAAAAACTGAAAATGAGAGAGTCTTATTGGTGAAAACCCTCAGGGGCACCGTAAGGCGGTGTGAGCTGAGAGAAATAAAATGAGAGAGTCTTATTGGTGAAAACCCTTACGGACACCGTAAGGAAATGTGTGTTGATAAATAGTAAAATGAGAGAGTTTTATTGGTGAAAACCCCCACGGACACTGTAAGGCAAAAGTGAGTATCCAAATTGGGCAAATGAAAGAAGTTTGTGGTTCAAAAGTGGAAAAACGAGCAAGATTTAGGATTTTCGGTGAAGATCGGGTTGTGAAATAGGGAACGACAAATGTGGCAATTGACAGCTGGTTGGTTGGACAGACTAGGCTGGTTAATCCAAAATGCATGGCATAATCAATGGAATCAGCCTTCCCACTCAAATAAGTTGCATCCTCTTTCTCTTTTCAAAATCTTCTATCCTCAAAACTTTAAGATCATTGCATTTCATTTTTCTTGAAATCTGTCTATAAGATATTTTCAGTCAAAACTAACTACCAGCTTCCCAGTGGTATGGCACAATGAGATCAGGATTTATTAAAGGACAGTGAAATAGATGAATGGAGAAAAGAACAAAAGTCCATAGAAAAAAGGGGAAAAGAAACACCAAGACAGTAACATGAGGAAAGTATTCGGGTCATCAGGATCAGAAAGTTTGAAAGATAGTCTGGAAATCATAGCAAGACAAAAGAAGAAAGCCAGAGCAAGTTCAGAAGCGAGAGCACGGCCAACAAGAATGCTAGCAGCTAACCACCATTTTATACTAACAAATTATTCTTTGATTAGAACAGGGACAAAAGATTCAAATTCTTACTAATCACTTTAAAGTGATTGTGACCAATGTGGACAACAAGGGAACACAGAAAGTTTCGGCATTCAGGCACCCACCTGGAGAACAAGGGAGAACAGTTCAAGTATTAAGGAAAAGCAACAATGTGCAAAGGAAGGCATTTCAAAGTTTCAGCAGTCAGGCACCCACCTGGAGAACAAGGGAAGTTTAATTCAAAATTTTTTTTTTAAACTTTCAGTTTTAATATTTGATAACCTGTGGCACCCAGTCATCAAACTGGGGCAGAATTTTTTTTTTTTGTATGTTTGTTGTAAGAAGGTGCTCACCTGAAGAACAAGGGAATACGTTTCAAATTCGGCAACCGGGCACCCACCTGAAGAATAAGAGAATATCTTTTCAAATGCAGCAAGCAGACGCCCACCTAAAGAACATGGGAATACATTCCAAAGTATAACAAGCAGGCACCCACCTGAAGAACAAGGGAATACATTTCAAAATTCAGCAAGCAGGCGCCCACCTGAAGAACAAGGGAATACACTTCAAATTCAGCAATCAGGCGCCCACCTGAAACAACAAGGGAATATCTTTTCGAAACGTAGTAATCAGGCACCCACCTGTAAAACAAGGGAAGTACAACCCAAATTTTAGTTTTAAATCGTAACATTTGATAACATGATATGCCCAGTCACCATACTAGGGCAGAAATTTTCTTTAGTTGTTAATTTTGTAAGCAGGATCCCACCTAAAGAACAAGGGAATACTTTTTCAAGCAATCGCAAGCAGGAGTCCACCTGTAGAATGGACACATATTTCAAAACACAGTTAAAGCAACAGTCAAAATTTCACTGAAAGAATACAAGATGCAAGATCAAGACAATACAAGAACACAAAATACCAGGCATTAGATAGGATTTTTGTAAATCATAAGACATAGCTTAGGCTAGCCTCTTTTGATCTTTACATAGTGTAATAAGGGGGTCAGCAAGCAAGTAACAGCATCAACAACAGTAAAATCGCAGCTTCATGGTAGTCCCAGCTACTAGACACTTCTGAATTACACTGACCCGATTCTCGTTTAGCCCGGGATATGTAGGCAACCTCTGAAGCGGCGAGCGGTCAAACTTTGCAAAGATGCTTCACACGGAATATGTAAATGGGTAAAAATCCCTCATTACTGCTCACTTATCTTTGCATGAAAACTTTTTGTGTTTCCTGGCAAAGAGGGGCAGCTGTGAGCCCGTGACTTTTGCCCTAAGCAAATTATTCCCAAAAATACAAATAAAATAATTTCTTTATTATTTTGCCATTTTTGTGGATTTTTGTTGAAAGTGGTGTTAATTGTTGCATTTTAATTCATACTAAAATACAAAAATATACACATGCATTCGGGAGTTTAATTTTACAATTTTAGTATTAATTCATTTTAAATAAAAAAAAATACTAGCATTTTTTCCCTTTAATTGAAAAATTACCATAAAATAGAAGTTAATTAGTTTAACAACTTAATAAAATTAGAAAAATAAATACAAAATATAAAAGAAAAGAGAATACAAAAATACAAAGAAAAAATAAAAGACAAAAAATAATAATATAAAAAATAATACAATACAAAAATACAAAGTGAAAATAATTGTAAAAAAATACAAAAAATGAGGAAAATACAAAAGAAAGAAAAAAATTGTTAATTAGGCCAAATCAATGACCCAAATCAGAAACAACCACCCAGGCCCAAAGGGATAATACCCGGGCTGCCCAGTTTCATATCAAACGACCCCGTTTTAAGTATAAAGAAATCAGGGCCGTAGAAATTCTTGATCTAACAGTCATGTTACACAGACCTTAGATAAAAAAAACGACATCGTGCTGTGATATTAATCTGGACCGTTCATTCATTTTGATCCAACAGACAAGGCTTCAATTTCATTTAATCAAACAATGCCCTTTTGAGTCCAAAAAGATCTCAACTGTTGATTTTCCTAATCCAACGGCTAAGAATCACAGATGGTCTTTTAATATGGCCAAACGTTATACTCTTTGAATCATTTCCTTTTCTTCTTCCTCATCAATAAACCCTAGTCGCCCCTAATTGCTCCTAGTCCCCGCCGGAACCCTACCGGCGGGAGACACCATCTAAGCCAATCTCTCCGCCCTTAACACCACCTGACCACCTCAACCCCCTCTTTACACCCATCCATTCTATTTTCCTCGAATAAGGCCAAAACCCTTCGAATATTCGATTTAGTGTCGTCGGAACCTTAGTTCCATCGAAGACTACTTCATTGAAACCACTCCAAAATCATCCTGTGGTATCCTCTAACCACCCTTAGCCTGTTCTGAACTTTCAACCCCTAAAAGCCACTGAAAAGGTTCAGACTAAGATTTAAAGGTCTGCCGTAGACCCAAGAGTCCAAGAAATAGATATTCAAACCCCTGAAGTTCTGAAAAATCTTTTCAACTAAAAAAAAAAAAGAAAGAAAGAAAGGAAGAAGGAAAGAAAGAAAAGAAAAAGTCAGAAAAAAAGCTAAGTGTTTCTTTTTCTTTATTTTGATTTTATTTTTATTTTCTTTGTATGCATTTTTGTTTTTCCGTCTCTGATTCTTGATATTTAGTCTTTTTGGTTATTATTTTTATTTTTTGTTCGTATTACAACTAATACTATTTTGAAACTAAAATAAATATTAAAAATCCTAACAAATAATTTTTATAGGAATTTATAGACTTTGATAACGTTTTAGTGTTGACTGATTTTAATTATGGTTAACAAGAATTAAATATTAAGTTTTTGTTAATTGGTTTCTAGAAGTTTTAGATTCTCATTATCATGGTTTTCATTTTTTTTTATGTTTTTTGATTTTCATAGCATCTTTAGTTTAAAATTGAAATTGATATTAGAAGTAATTGGATTTTCAATGGATTTGTTTTTTTTAGTTTCTGAAATTTGTTAATAAATGATTAATTAGTAATTGATTTCGGATAATTTTTAAACAATTAGTTAGAGTTCTCTAGTATAACTAATTGGTTATAGTTGCTTAATTAGATTAGTTAATTACTGATAATCAGTTGGTTATAATTAGCATATTAATTAGGTTTTGTTAGATTTATGATTTAAAATCAGTTAGTGTTTCAGGGTAAAAGGGGGTAAAAGGGTAGTAGTACAACTGGTAAAATTAATTGAACTGCAAGGGTGTTTTGGGTATATAAAATGGTTCAAAGGTAATAAAACTTAAGAAGTGGTGATAGTATGTGTAATGTAAAAGGGTAATTTAGTGAAATACCAATTATAAGTGGGGTTAGAAGGGTAAAAACATCAGAATGGAACATTCAAGATAGGGGAGTAGGAGTGTTATACCCCATTTTAAACTGGTTAGAATAAGGTACAACATATAGGCGATTTCGAGTTTGATTAAAGTTAAAGAGTCTCCACCTAATTAATTATGGTGAATTAGGACACCTAATTGTTGATTAAAGTAATTTAAAGTATAACTCTGTTAGTGGTCTACTTAACCTAAAGATTCTAGGTAAGGGTTCAATTAATCTAAAGGGAAGGTTTTTAAGGCACCCTTTAAGATCCATTAAAAAGGTTAACCGACCGGACTTAAATTAATTAAGGCTAAGTGTAAAAGCAACTATGCTTAAAGTCCAATTAGAGAAAATAAGTTTGAGAAAAGTATTTTGTAAGTCCAAATTAACCAAAGTAGCAATTACGGAAAATGTAGCAATCTAAAAGTTCAATTGTATGTGCATAATGACATTAAATTACTTAAAATAACTCCTAGTCTCAAATGTCCAAATAGGCATAAATGTAAGACATCTACGTCATATTAAAAGTAGATTTTTGTATGTATACTTAAAAAAATGTCACGTTATTAGTTAGCCAAATGTAAAGATCAAATAGATATAATATGAGATGAGGATTGCTTCTCGATTTAGGAGCAGTGATAGCCCCAAAATATTTTTGAAATCAATTTTCATCTGTAGTTGATTTCTTATTGTAGTGAAATTTTCTTAAGTGATAAACATTAATTGTAAGCTTCTCTAAACACCTGAACCAAAAAAATCAAATAACGTCAAGGTAATCCAAGCTAAAGAGCAATTCATCAAAGAAAAAAAGAAAAAAAAGAAAAAAAAACTAAGCAAAATGTAGTATTCATAAAAAGACATTTGGATGAAGATTATGGCAGAATATTTGCCCGTCTCTTTAAATTTTCTGTTTCGTATGCCCTCAATCAGAAGGAGATGGACGTAAAGGAAGATGCAGACGTGGGTTCTCGGTTTAGCAGCAACGTCGAGTCCTAAAGCAAGACTCAAGAGCGCTCCCATGTGCCATGCAAAACAGAGAAGAGAAAAAAAAACAAGATCAATGAAAATTCTTAAAATTCAGCTTGACAGAATGATGGAAATTTAGCAATGCGCACAACCGAAACTAAGCAAGCATACCAAGTAATTAGGCGAAGAAACTACAATATTCATACTAAAGGAAACAATTCAAATGCAACTCCTATAACATCGTTAATGAGCTTGTACATATAAAATGCATGAAGCGAAAGTACAATTCCTACGACATATACTCTTTTTCACTGAAATGAAAAGAAACTATTCTTTCTAGTTACATGCCAAAACTCATTTTATAAACTAAATCTTTTTAGTCAAAAGCTTATTATTAGTCAAGGCAGTGACCTCAAAAGTCATGAGGGTAGATATGAAAATAAATACTTAAGTTTACAACAAAGAAGTATATTCTATAAGCCTAGATACTAAATACTAGCAAGGAAAAGTTGCACGGGTAAATGTTATTGTCATATTTAAACTAAAGAGTGAAGTTTACTAAATAGGTCTTAGACATGATACTAATACTTGATTAAGTCATAATCACTTCCTATTACTTTTAGACAAAACAGAAAAGAAAGCACACATTAGCAATTAACATCAAGCATTTATTTTTATTTGTTTAACATTTGGGTGGATGAAATAGTATTTAAATTTAAAGTCATACTTTCTGTACTGTGCTTTCTTTAAACATAGTGATAATTAGATCTAAAACACTTACCAGTGCTAATTAACGAAAAAGAGTCACATAAGTAAGATAAAAATCTAACCCCCAAATAATTACTCTACTTAACTTAGTCAAAGATTCTAAAATTTAAAAGGTGTGATTTCTACCCTTAAATCAATAGCTTTGCTCCTCTACAGGTATGTGAAATCAACATTTATCCACAAGTAGTTTTAATAAAACATAGCAATTGATTGTTCTAGAATTAATATCCTGGGTAAAAAAAATAAAATCTTAAATCTATGTTTCTTCAATGTGAAATATATCTATAGGTTCAAACAAATGTGTCAGGCAAGCACAGTAAGGCACATCTTTTCCGAATAGACTTTTGTACATAATATAACTAAACCATATTCAACAACACTTAAACCAAAACAAAACCCGGTGAACTTGTAAGAATACCGGCAGATTCTTTCCCTAAAGAATATAATTTTATACAAAATTAAAAAAAATAAAAAAAATTAAAAAAACAACTAAGTTATGATTTCTGATTAAACGAAAACAACACATATCACATTAACAAAAAAATAGACAAGAGTTTGGAGAGAACCGACCTTTTATGGAGCAGTGAATCTGAGGCTTTGAGGTCTCAGATCTACCCTTTTTGATTCCGAATCGAAGCTTGAGAGAGATAGAGCAAAAAAATTAAAAGTATAAATATGATTTTTTTTTTCTTCCCTGGCTAAAAACTTTGGCAGTATTTATAGATAGAACTTAGGGTTTATGGGGTAGAAATTGAGCGGGATTTCGAAATTGGAGTAAACAAATTTAAAATTCAAACGTTTGTACCCGTTTGAGAGTCAAACCTCAAGAAAATCTGATTCAAAAAGTTCTTTGGCCTCTTCTTCTGACCAAATCTCGTGACAGAGGTAGATATTCAGAAAAGGCACGAAGAGGGGAGATGGGAGAGAGGGGAGTGTCTGGAAAGTGTTCTTTTGCACGAAAATGGTAGAATAAATTTTGGTTTGGAGATGAAGGAGTTTGGAATTTTGCTCAAAGAAGGAAAGAAGAGGGTGCTTGACTAATTTAGCAGAAAAGAGGATGAGCGTAGGTTTTTTAAGGATTATGCTAAGTGGGCTTGGTTTTAGTGTGAGGGTTGGGCTTGGAATGGTCTTCCCTTTCTTCAAATTAATTGATTGGGCTCCTATATCTTAACAACTTAGACTCAATAAATTTTATAAATATATAATAACAAATAAATACATATTTTATCAGTAAAATTAATATATATAAAAAACATAAAAAAAAAAAAAAAATTACATGAAGTGGTAGAGGATTATACAATATTTTGGCATGAAAAACCTGAAAATAGTCCATTAATTACACAAACCTATTGGCATGATTTTATATCCACTTTAAATTATTCTTGATACTTTATAATTCTTTAACTATGGCCATTTTAAAATAGTATCAAAAAATTTACACATATATTTCAAAACTTGACGAAACTTCAAAAGTATTAGTAGTATATAATGTGTATAATATAGTACTATATGTTATATGCATCACACACACACATACGCATATATATATATATATATATATATATATATATATATATATATATATATATATATATATATATATATATATATATATATATATATATATATATATATATATATATATATATATATATATATATATATATATATATATATATATATATATATATATATATATATATATATATATATATATATATATATATATATATATATATATATATATATATATATATATATATATATATATATATATATATATATATATATATATATATATATATATATATATATATATATATATATATATATATATATATATATATATAATTATATTTATATTAATGCTAATTGTACTAAGACATTGTTATAGCAACAATAGTAGTAGATAATAATAATGATAGAATAATAATAATAATAATAATAATAATAATAATAATAATAATAATAATAATAATAATAATAATAATAATAATAATAATAATCACTCCAATAACTATAACAATAATAGTAATAGAACGTAACAGATATTTAAAATAGAGCATTAGATTATTAATGACTAGGGAGCACGAGAAAATTAATTAGAAGAAAGGTAGGACAAAATTGGGTATCAACAGCTGCCCCTCTTTGACCGGAAATGATGAAAGAGTTTTCGGGTAAAGAAATTGATGTAGTAGCCAATTTTGTCCTTGCCAACAAGTACACCCTTGAAAGAATGATGATGATATGGATGTTTCGGAAAATTATGGAATGGAATGATTTCGATCGAACGTCCAATTTTAAGTAGGCTTACATGTTGTTCTATTAGGCGAACGAGCCTAGATGTCCTATTGAGGGCGGGCATGCTTAAGGAAGGATCGAAATAATTTCCAAAAAGAAAGGTATTCTATAAGGTTGTGGCCGAACTCCAACTTTCGAGTTATTTGCATATTTCGGGCTTTATGAGAATCATGACATTTATAGTTTAAGTAGGTGTTGACTTTGAAATTGCCCCAGCATCGCATTTATGGTGAGATCAAGTATTTGAAATAAACTGGGATAATTTGAATAAAATTGCGTGGACATAAGTGTCAAGATGGATATGACTAAGCCTAAGTGTTTGAATTGTCAACATATCCGCGAATTTGGAAGGATGTAGATAGGAGTATATCTTTGACCTCTTGCTGACGAGTTTGACTCCACCTTCAGCAATTGCCCCAGTTCACTGCTTAGATATGATCCACGACTTGATGTGCTATATCTCCTGTTAAACTCAACAAGCTAGGTAAAATTGTTAGTAAACGAGATATAAAAATATGATAAGTCGTATTTCATTAAAATAATACCTCTAAGCCGTTAATTTATCATAAAATAAGCCAAGTATGTTAAAAAATATTTGATCATGACTAATAAAATGAGGCTTCGAGCCAATGATTCATGTAAGCGGTGCCTTTCAGCGGTGACTTATGTATGATTGATAAAAATGAGGCATTTAAGCCAATGATTGATAAAAATGAGGCATTTAAGCCAAATGATGAAGTAGTTGAGGCGTTTAAGCCAAATGACTGATGAGGCTCTCCGAGCCAGATGATTTATGGTAATAAAATTCCTTGTGTGGCGCATTTAGAAATAATGGTGCGGTGCAGTTGAAAGAATTTGCATTGTGCATTTGCAAGCAATGATATAATAATTTTTTAAGCATTTATGCGGTGCATTTGCAGTGCCTTTGAAAGCATAAGTGTTGTGCATTTGAAAGCATATTATGCAATTTGCAAGCAATGGTGCATTCGAAAAATAATGGTGCAATGCATTTGAAAGCATTTGTGCGGTGCGTTTGAAAGCAATGGTGCAGTGCATTTGCAGTGTATTTAAAAGCAATGGTGCAGTGCATTTAAAGCAGTAGTGCGATGCATTTAAAATCAATGGTGCGGCGCATTTGAAAGCAATGGTGCAGGTGCATTTGCGGTGCATTTGAAAGCAATGGTGCAGTGCATTTGCGATTCATTTGAAAGCAATGGTGCGATGCATTTAAAAGTCAATGCGCAATATATTTAAAGTTATATGCGATGTAGTTTGCATTTATAAAAATTAGTAGCTAAAAAGTAGTGACAATGTATTTTTTTTTAAAAAACATATTGTAAATTCCAAAATTGTCATTAGAAAGAATCTCAAACTTGGATTTTAAGGATAATCAATATTCAAAAGGTGTAATTTTCTATAAAAGAAATTCAAACCGCTCGACGAAGGGCATTGATATTTATGTCAGTCATTAATTCTTCTGCTTCCTCTATCTTGAAATCTGCACTCAAAGAAAAATTGTGAGTTTGGGGGGAAGGTTGATTTGTGTTGACTTTGATGCTCTGGACTTTGATGATCTTGCGCTTCCCTCTTTGTTTGGACTTGTAACCTCCACCCATCACTGAATCTTGGTGAACGAATAGTTAAGAAATTTTGATGAAAAATCCTATTTTAATAAATAAAGTATGCATAATTTTTATAAAATAAAGTTGTTGCCGAATTTTGTATTGTGACATGCTCGTGAAACAAAGTAAACGTCCTCATCTGGAATCTGTCGTTCATCTTGCTTGAACATCCTTTGCCGATGGCTGATGCCTCCTCATGACAACGCCTTCAAAAGCTGCCCCAGTTTCCAATCTGGGGGGAAATATTGAGTTTTATTATGATGAGACCGAACCCATAGGGCTGCCTACGTATCCCCTCTTAAACGGGAATCAGGTCAAACGTAGTTCATTTACATTAAGAAATATTTCATAGAAAAGAAACATGCAGATATGCCTCTAGATGTAGTATCTCTTGACTGCGTCTGCATTTATAGGCTTGGGCCACACTTCTCCATCCATTTCTGCTAGAATCAATGCTCCTCCAGTCAATACTCGATGCACCATGTAAGGACCTTGCCAATTTGGTGCAAACTTTCCTTTAGCCTCACTTTGGTGCGGGAATATGCGCTTCAGAACCAATTGCCCCGGTTTGAACTTACGCGGTTTCACTTTCTTGTTGAAAGCTCTAGCCATCCTATTTTGATAGAGTTGACCATGGCAAACTGCATTCATTCTCTTCTCATCAATAAGCATTAGTTGTTCGTATCGATTCTTCACCCATTCCGCATTGCTCAGCTCGGCTTCCTGGATGACCCTCAAAGATGGTATTTCAACTTCCGCTGGCAATACAGCTTCAGTTCCATAGACCAAAAGATAAGGCGTTGCCCCAGTTGATGTCCTGACTGTAGTGCGATATCCAAGGAGAGCAAATGGTAGCTTCTCATGCCAATGCTTGTAGTTATCAATCATCTTCCGCAATATCTTCTTAATATTCTTGTTGGCCGCTTCAACGGCTCCGTTCATCTGAGGCCGGTAGGGAGTGGAATTTCGGTGAGTAATCTTGAACTTATCACATATTTCTTGCATCAAGTCACTATTGAGATTGGCTCCATTATCTGTAATGATTGACTCAGGAATTCCAAATCGGCAAACAATGTTGTTGCGGACGAAATCTGCTACCACCTTCTTTGTAATTGACTTGTAAGAAGAGGCTTCTACCCATTTTGTAAAATAATCAATAGCTACCAAGATAAATCTATGCCCATTTGATGCGGCAGGCTCAATAGGGCCAATGACGTCCATGCCCCAAGCTGCGAACGGCCAAGGGGAACTCGTTACATTGAGTTCATTTGGCGGGACTCGAATCAAATCACCGTGAATCTGACACTGATGACATTTCTGTACAAAACGAATGCAATCTGTTTCCATGGTCATCCAAAAGTAACCTGCTCGTAAAATTTTCTTTGCCAAAGTAAAACCATTCATGTGAGGCCCACATGTCCCTGCATGTATCTCTTCGATCAGTTTGGTTGCTTCTCTAGCATCTACACACCTCAACAGTCCTAAATCTGGGGTCCTCCTATATAGGATTTCGCCGTTTAGGAAAAAGTGATTTGCCACTCTCCTAAGTGTTCTCTTCTGGGTACTGGTTGCTCCTTCAGGGTAATCCATTGTCTTGAGATATCTCTTAATGTCGAAATACCATGGTTCTCCGTCTGGCTCTTCATCCACATGGAAACAATAAGCTGGCTGGTCTTGCACATTCACCTTAATGGGATCTATATAGTTTTTATCTGGATGTTGAATCATTGAAGACAAAGTTGCCAAAGCATCTGCAAACTCATTTTGAACTCTTGGAACATGCTTGAATTCCACCTTGATAAACTTCTTGCACAACCCTTTTACACAATGTAAGTACGGTAGGATTTTCGTATTCTTTGTGTTCCATTCGCCTTGTACTTGATGAATCAGCAAGTCTGAATCACCTATAACCAACAACTCTTGGATGTTCATATCAACAGCCATTCTAAGCCCAAGTATACAAGCCTCATATTCTGCCATGTTGTTGGTGCACGGAAACCGAAGTTTCGCTGAGATTGGATAATGCTGTCCAGATTCTGAAACTAAAACTGCTCCAACTCCGACTCCTTTGAAGTTTGCTGCTCCATCAAAGAACATTCTCCAACCAGAATATGCTTCTGAAATGTCTTCTCCCGCAAATAATACTTCTTCATCTGGGAAGTACGTCCTAAGTGGCTTGTATTCTTCATCCACGGGATTTTTTGCAAGATGGTCAGCTAAAGCTTGTCCTTTGATGGCTTTTTGAGTAACATACACGATGTTAAATTCTCTTAGCAAAATCTGCCACTTCGCCAGCTTTCCTGTAGGCATAGGTTTCTGAAAGATGTACTTGAGCGGGTCCATCCTGGAAATGAGATAAGTGGTGTATGCCGACAAGTAATGCCTTAACTTTTGTGCCACCCAAGTTAAGGCACAACAAGTGCGTTCCAACAAAGTATACCGTGTTTCATACGGTGTGAACTTCTTGCTCAAGTAGTATATGGCTTGCTCCTTCCTCCCAGTTTCATCGTGTTGCCCCAAAACATATCCAAATGCATTATCTGATACGGACATGTATAACAACAATGGCCTTCCAGGTTCCGGAGGTACCAGCACAGGTGGGTTAGATAAATATTCCTTGATTCTATCAAAAGATCGTTGACATTCTTCTGTCCATTTGGTAGTGGCATCTTTCCTCGGCATCTTGAATATTGGCTCACAAATCACCGTTGATTGGGCTATGAAACGACTGATGTAGTTAAGGCGACCAAGGAAACTCATCACGTCCTTCCGATTCTTTGGAGGTGGCAGGTCTTGGATAGCCTTTATCCTTGAAGGATCCAACTCTATGCCCTTCTACTAACAATGAAACCTAATAATTTTCCAGCTGGAACTCCGAATGCACACTTTGCGGGATTCAGTTTTAGATTGTACCGCCGCAACCTATCAAAGAACTTCTTTAGGTCTACCAAGTGATCTGAACTCTTCCGCGATTTGATGATGACATCGTCCACATAGACTTCAATCTCTTTATGGATCATGTCATGAAAAATAGTTGTCATAGCTCTCATGTATGTAGCACCTGCATTCTTGAGTCCAAAAGGCATCACTCGATAACAATATACCCCCCAAGGTGTGATAAATGCTGTCTTCTCAGCATCATCTTCATCCATCAAAATCTGGTGGTAACCAGCAAAACAATCAACGAATGACTGCAACTCGTGCTTTGCACAATTGTCAATGAGTATATGGATATTTGGGAGTGGGAAATCATCCTTTGGGCTAGCCTTGTTAAGATCCCGATAATCCACACATATTCTGATCTTCCCATCCTTTTTTGGGACTGGTACTATATTGGCCAACCAGGTGGGGTACTTCGTGACTCGGATGACATTTGCCTCAAATTGCTTGGAGACTTCTTCTTTGATCTTCAAACTTAAGTCTGTTTTGAATTTTCTTGTCTTTTGCTTTATCGGAGGACAAGATGGATCCGTTGGCAACTTATGGGAAACAATATTAGTGCTCAAACCAGGCATGTCATCAAATGACCAAGCAAACACATCAACGTATTCTCTTAGAAGATCTACATATTCTTCCTTTTCTGATGGTGTCAAATGGACATTGATTCTTGTTTCTTTTATAGACTCCGAATTTCCCAAATTTATAAGCTCTGTTTCATCCAAATTTGGTTTTGACTTGTTCTCAAACTGCTCAAGTTCTTTAGTTAATTCTGTAGGCGGCACATCTTCTTCATATTCTTCAAGATCTTGCTTGTTATTTTGTTCACTTGTTTCATTGCATGTCACATTTACGATGTCGGCATTTTTATTAATTTGTTTGCAAGGTTCCCGGCGAACCGGGGATGGGGTACAAGTCCAATTTTTCAAAATATCTCCAGGTGCGGCATCCCAAATAGTTGGCGCCTCAGTGCAATCCTTCAAAATCACGTTGCAGTCGGCAATGAATAGGTTCCTGATTCCTTCAACGAGGTCATCTTCAGCATCTTCACCTAACTCATGAATTGTAACTGTCTTGGGGAATGACTGGATTAGCTGCGGGATAGGCTGTGGCGGGACAATGTCACTTTTCTTGAGACAAGCCTCCGAGAATTCTTTCGGAGTGGGTTCGTACCCTAGGCCAAAGGTGTTGTTATGCCCTGGTAACTGAATTGGTTCCACTATTCCATGCAACCTTGCTCCAAGTCCTTGACCAGGCTCAAAACCGTTCTTCAACATTTCTGATGCCACCATCACGAGCACACTTGGCAACTTTATCTCCTTACCTCGAGTAGCAGTTACAATTTCTTCAATGTGGAAAGTGGCTCCATCCAGCCTCTCCACACTTTCAATGACAGGGATCGAATTCCCGGGGTAAATGGGATTGCTTGCTTCTCCATGAATCACAACTTCCTGGTGATTCCATACAAACTTCACGTTCTGGTGCAAAGTGGAAGGGACTGCACCAGCCATGTGAATCCACGGCCTTCCCAATAATAGATTATAAGTAGCAGATATGTCTAACACTTGAAATTCAATGATAAACTCCACAGGCCCAATTTGTAATGCTAAGTTAATTTCACCAATGGCGCTCCTTTGCGCTCCATCGAAAGCTCTAACATTCACATGACTTTCACGAACCTTTCCAATGTCAATTCCCAAGGCTTTGAGGGTAGTGAAAGGACATATATTGAGTGCAGAACCATTATCGATCAAAACCTTTGAAACAAACTTGTCATTGCATTTGACAGTGAGATGCAAAGCTTTGTTGTGACTTAGACCTTCAGGCGGCAATTCATCCTCGTGAAAAGAAATCTTGTGGGATTCTAGAATTTGTGCCACCATAGTTTCCAAATGTTCACTAGTTGTCTCGGCTGGTACATATGCTTCATTGAGTACTTTTACCAAAGCATTCCTGTGGCTATCAGAACTCATCAATAATGACATGAGGGAAATTTGAGCTGGCGTCTTCTTTAGTTGGTCTATAACAGAATATCCGCTACACTGCATTTTTCTCCAAAACTCTTCTACTTCAGCTTCTGTCACGGACTTCTTCTGGTTGTTGTCCTTACTTGAAGTTCCTCGTGATGCTTCTTCAGGAACATAACACCTACCGGATCTTGTCATACCTGCAGCAGCAACAACTTCTACAACTAATTTTGCCTTTCCTTTGTTCCTTATATCAGACTGATAGTCCCAAGGAACTGCTTTGGTTTCAAATGAGGGTGTCTGAGAGACTAGAGCCATGACCCTGGGTTTCAGAGGGAGTGTTTCCACCTCAATTGGTGCTCGCACTTGCACTGTGATGACAGGAGCAATGAAGGCAGATGACACAGCCTTTTTCTCATCTTCAATTGGTACAATTGTTCCTTCCAAATTCCAATCCTCATCAGTAGATATCATGTTAATACCGGCATCATCGTGATTTGGAAGAGGGTTGTTGTTCACATTCGGCGGAGCTCCCTTAAGCTGAATGGTTCCTGCTTTGATCAACTCTTCTATCTTATCTTTGAGAGTAAGGCAATTTTCTGTGTCATGTCCAGTCACACCAGAGTGATATGCACAACGCTTGGTCCCATCATACCATCCTGGGAGGGGGTCGGGAACTTTTCCTGGGACAGGTTGGAGTACTCCTGCAGCTTTCAACCTTTCATACAACTGGGCTAAAGGTTCAGCTAGGGGTGTATAGGTTTTGGCCGGTTTTCTTTCAAAGCTCGGGCGAGGTCTAGGTGCATTTGGGCGGTTTTGTGATTGGTAGCGGGGTTGAGGTGGATATGTGGGTTGGTAATATGGTGGATTCTGGTATGCTGGTGCTCGGGGTGGATAATAGGTTGGTTGGGCATTATAAACAGGATAGGGAATGGGCGAAGGTTGGTAGTAAGATTGAGGAGTTTGGGTGTATGGGCTATAATATGAAGGTTGGGGTAACGGGTTTTGGTAGGTTAACATTTGGTTAGGCCTACGGTCTTGGACGGTCATAACAGCGGATACTTCTTTTTCCTTCTTCTTACTTGCTCCTCCAATATTTCCTGACTGGATCGCCTTACTTGTTGCTTGTAGTGCTGCCAAATTTGTAATCTTTCCTGATTTGAGACCTTCCTCTATAACGTCTCCCATCCTAACAACTTCCGAGAATTTCTTCCCCATCATACTTATCAATCTCTCATAATATGTTGCATCCGTTTGAGATCGAATAAAAGTAGTTGTCATCTCATCCTCTCCCATCGGGGGTTGGACTCTTGCTTCTTCTGCCCTCCATCTCATGGCATACTCTCTAAAGGATTCTGTTGTTTTCTTCTCCAACGTCATCAAATAGAATCTATCTGGGTTGGTCTCGGTGTTAAATCTGAATCTGTCCATGAATTCTTGTGCCATGACACTCCAACTGCGCCATTTCTGTGGGTCTTGACTTGTGTACCAATCAAGGGCTTCCCCTGTAAGACTCCTTATAAACAGCTTCATCCTGATAGCTTCATCTTTTCCCACTCCAACTAACTTATCACAGTACGACCTCAAATGAGCTCGCGGGTTTCCTTTTCCGTCAAACATGTCAAATTTTGGTACTTTATATCCTACAGGTAAATCAACATCGGGATGAACACATAGATCTTCATACTCCAAACCTTCCATACTCCTAACAGTTTTCAAACTTTTGAATGCTTCCTTTAACTCACGAATCTCCTTTGCCATGTACTCGTCGGCTTTGGCACTTACATCTTTTTCTGCTTCATGATATTGATACACTTCAGAGTGAAGTTGGTGAGGCATAGGGGTAGTAAAAGGTTGTGCTTCCGCTACATATACCGGTGGAACATGCTGCATGTTAGGAATAGCGGCGTGTGCCATCGGTATGTGTTGCATTACATGGTGATTTTGGGTTAGCGGGGTGCTTTGGGCTGGTGATGGTTGGGAAACATATGATGTGGTAAAATTCGATGGGTTGGCTTGTTGCGGGTTAACATGTGCGTTAGTGGATGTTTGCTTATTGTTGTGAAGTGGAGGGTTTGGTGGAAGGTGTTCCGGGATAGATGAGTCAAAAGATGGGAAAGGTGGCGGGATAGGTGCATTTGTCCTTTCTTCAGGAAGTGGTGTGTTGAGACTAATAGAAAGATTGGTAAGGTTCCGCAGTCGTTCAATTTCACCTTGCAGGTTAGCCACTTGTTGCGACAACTGGGCGATGTGTTCATCACGAATGGTAACCTCCCTTCCGTCCGAAGTCTCAGGTTCGTCTCGTTGAACAGTGACAAGTCCCAAGCCTGTCATGTTAGGTGTGTTTGATCCAGTCATGTTGGTAGCTGCTCGTGCCTTCGATCTCGTGAAGTATGGGTGTTCGGCCAGTTCGCAGTCAACACAAATCAACCTTGGGGAGTAATAAAATAGAAAAACCTTTAAAAAGAAAAATAAAGACAATGTTAGTAAGTGGTGATTAAAATCAAATATATCACGTAACAAACAAATCATATAATAACAAATAATTCAAGCAATGTTAAGCGTGTCCTAGTATGCAGGGGACCTCTTTGTGCCAGAGGTAGGCCTAGCGAGAATTTGAGAGATAAACACACCATTATATATCATCCCATTGCTCCTTAATTAGACATCCAAAACAAACTTTCATTGATAATCCAAGCTTAGTACATAAATAAAAGGGGAAATTGCCTTAACTTAAAACGATTACAATGGCATAGCCTTAATTAAAATAAAGATTACAACATAGTTCTAATCTAGTTGATTGAGGATGGTTCTTCATTTCTCCTTAGCCTTTTCGCTGCACTGATTGCCTCATCAATTTTCTGGCGATTCTTCACAAGGTAAACCATGGCTAGCTTTCCTCCTTCGTTCAGTCCTTGGCAATAGCATTCTATGAATTGCTTCTCGAGGTCTCCATCCAAATCTTTGAGTCTTTGCTCCATTTCCACAGCTTGTTGTTTCCACATTTCTATTTGTTGCTTCTGCATCTCTTCTCGTTGTCTCAACATTTCAATCTCTTTGTTTTCCTTCTCATGCTGCTCCTTGTGCTTTGCTTCAGACTCGGACACCCTTCTTTTTAGCCGGCGGTACTTGATTTCAGCTTCGGCTGCCTTATCTTTGATTCGGCCACCCATATTAATCCCTCTTGTGACAGAACCTTCTAGGTTGGCACGTAACCATTCTAAATAAAAAGTGTCACATCCAGCTTGGTACCTATCTGGTGCAATTGTATCCTTGACCATAGCTCTCTTGTTTTTCCACATCCTGAGAATTTCCTTTGCAAAAGGAATTTTATCATCATCATAGTCAATTCGATAATGATCCATATTATCAACTTGCGGTATGACTTGCGTTCTCCGGCTTGTCTCATAACTCGTAATGGAGCATATGGTTGAAGTCCTCGAAGCCCGATGAGAACCAAATAAGGTAGCATTTTTCCGCGGATTACAAAACTCTCAGATGGATACCAAGAAAACATCCATTGGATTGTGGTATCGTTTAGCTTGCTAAGTAACTTGCCCCGTCCTTTAACACTATTTGGATGTTTGAATGCAACCACCGGTATCGTGTATGACGTGATGTGATTAGCACCATTTTGCTTGTAAAGCTCTTGGCTTCCATTGATCTTTTGGAGATGCCCCATAAACCATAACTGCAACAATAAATTACATCCCTCAAAATGTTTATATCCTTTCTTGCAAAGGCCTAAAGCTCGGTATATATCTGCAACAACCATCGGCACTATGGTGTATGGTTTTCCATCAATGCCATTAAATAATGCATCAGTAACCATGACAAGTCGGGTGTGAATCTCCTGTTTTGCTCCTCGGGGAAATACTATGAGCCCGAGGAAACAAACCGAAAAAGCGAATACTCTCTTTTCACTCCAAGAAGAATGCGAGGAGAACTTTTCTCGATGTCGTAGAAAAGTACCCCGAGCATCCAAAAATGTCAAATAGATAATCAAGGGGTATTTTGGATTCTTTCAAATGCTCTAACCCAATTTCTTTCTCAAAACCAAACTTTTCAAGGAACTCTTTTATTGAGGGATTTTTTGGAATAATCATGCCAGCACTTTGCCAAGAATGTTTGCCTTTCCATAACAAACTCACATTCTCTATGAAACCTCCAATTTCTTCTAACAATGGTGTCATCTCATTTTCCCCAAATCTGAATACGACCCTTTCTTCATCCCAAAAAGTGACTGCTGCCTCGATAATTTCCCTACACGCTGTGACTTCCATAAGTAACGGTAAATGACCCAGCTTCTTTCTCACTTCGAATTGTGCGCTTTCTCCTAAGTTTCTCCACCATGCCTTTAGTTTGGGAGGGATGTCCAACACCATGCTGATCTTTGGGTAGGCAACTTGACTCATAATTTCCTGCATCACAGAAAAAATTAATCCTACCCGTTTTCCAATTAGGAGTAAGTGGTCCACATAATCGGTGTGTTTACCTTTCAAATGATGCACATAAAGGATGAATAGGTGTCACTCGGGGTTATAAACCCGCTTGGACATTTGGATAAGGCTAACTAATGGACTTAATACACCTAGGGTATTAAGCCTCCTAAGGTTGCGTGATGCATGCTCCTAATAAGGGATTTGGTTTAGCTCTATCCTAGGTCGGCTAAGAGTAGGTTTTCTAGACTGGTCTTCTCCCAAGCGGACAACTTGAGAGTGAAAAGTTGTGACTGTCGATTGCACCGCTGATCGACTTACCCACAAACTTTTTCCTAAAAGGTATATTTTTTTTTTTTGAAAAAGTGCACGGCCGCAAACCGCGTAACCGCTAGGTGTGTGCTCGGTGTGAGTTTTCCAAAAGTGGAGGAAGTGAAACGGAAGGACAATTATATAAAAGTTGTAACACATAAAGTTATAAAAAAAACATATAATATGTAAAACAATTTATATAGCCACATAGATAACACACAAGCCTTAATTTTAACTAAGCCCGTTATGGTCAGAACCTAAGATCCCCAGCAGAGTCGCCAAGCTGTTATACCTCATTTTAAACTGGTTAGAATAAGGTACAACATATAGGCGATTTCGAGTTTGATTAAAGTTAAAGAGTCGCCACCTAATTAATTATGGTGAATTAGGACACCTAATTGTTGATTAAAGTAATTTAAAGTATAACTCTGTTAGTGGTCTACTTAACCTAAAGATTCTAGGTAAGGGTTCAATTAATCTAAAGGGAAGGTTTTTAAGGCACCCTTTAAGATCCATTAAAAAGGTTAACCGACCGGACTTAAATTAATTAAGGCTAAGTGTAAAAGCAACTATGCTTAAAGTCCAATTAGAGAAAATAAGTTTGAGAAAAGTATTTTGTAAGTCCAAATTAACCAAAGTAGCAATTACGGAAAATGTAGCAATCTAAAAGTTCAATTGTATGTGCATAATGACATTAAATTACTTAAAATAACTCCTAGTCTCAAATGTCCAAATAGGCATAAATGTAAGACATCTACGTCATATTAAAAGTAGATTTTTGTATGTATACTTAAAAAAATGTCACGTTATTAGTTAGCCAAATGTAAAGATCAAATAGATATAATATGAGATGAGGATTGCTTCTCGATTTAGGAGCAGTGATAGCCCCAAAATATTTTTGAAATCAATTTTCATCTGTAGTTGATTTCTTATTGTAGTGAAATTTTCTTAAGTGATAAACATTAATTGTAAGCTTCTCTAAACACCTGAACCAAAAAAATCAAATAACGTCAAGGTAATCCAAGCTAAAGAGCAATTCATCAAAGAAAAAAAGAAAAAAAAAGAAAAAAAAACTAAGCAAAATGTAGTATTCATAAAAAGACATTTGGATGAAGATTATGGCAGAATATTTGCCCGTCTCTTTAAATTTTCTGTTTCGTATGCACTCAATCAGAAGGAGATGGACGTAAAGGAAGATGCAGACGTGGGTTCTCGGTTTAGCAGCAACGTCGAGTCCTAAAGCAAGACTCAAGAGCGCTCCCATGTGCCATGCAAAACAGAGAAGAGAAAAAAAAACAAGATCAATGAAAATTCTTAAAATTCAGCTTGACAGAATGATGGAAATTTAGCAATGCGCACAACCGAAACTAAGCAAGCATACCAAGTAATTAGGCGAAGAAACTACAATATTCATACTAAAGGAAACAATTCAAATGCAACTCCTATAACATCGTTAATGAGCTTGTACATATAAAATGCATGAAGCGAAAGTACCATTCCTACGACATATACTCTTTTTCACTGAAATGAAAAGAAACTATTCTTTCTAGTTACATGCCAAAACTCATTTTATAAACTAAATCTTTTTAGTCAAAAGCTTATTATTAGTCAAGGCAGTGACCTCAAAAGTCATGAGGGTAGATATGAAAATAAATACTTAAGTTTACAACAAAGAAGTATATTCTATAAGCCTAGATACTAAATACTAGCAAGGAAAAGTTGCACGGGTAAATGTTATTGTCATATTTAAACTAAAGAGTGAAGTTTACTAAATAGGTCTTAGACATGATACTAATACTTGATTAAGTCATAATCACTTCCTATTACTTTTAGACAAAACAGAAAAGAAAGCACACATTAGCAATTAACATCAAGCATTTATTTTTATTTGTTTAACATTTGGGTGGATGAAATAGTATTTAAATTTAAAGTCATACTTTCTGTACTGTGCTTTCTTTAAACATAGTGATAATTAGATCTAAAACACTTACCAGTGCTAATTAACGAAAAAGAGTCACATAAGTAAGATAAAAATCTAACCCCCAAATAATTACTCTACTTAACTTAGTCAAAGATTCTAAAATTTAAAAGGTGTGATTTCTACCCTTAAATCAATAGCTTTGCTCCTCTACAGGTATGTGAAATCAACATTTATCCACAAGTAGTTTTAATAAAACATAGCAATTGATTGTTCTAGAATTAATATCCTGGGTAAAAAAAAATAAAATCTTAAATCTATGTTTCTTCAATGTGAAATATATCTATAGGTTCAAACAAATGTGTCAGGCAAGAACAGTAAGGCACATCTTTTCCGAATAGACTTTTGTACATAATATAACTAAACCATATTCAACAACACTTAAACCAAAACAAAACCCGGTGAACTTGTAAGAATACCGGCAGATTCTTTCCCTAAAGAATATAATTTTATACAAAATTAAAAAAAATAAAAAAAATGAAAAAAACAACTAAGTTATGATTTCTGATTAAACGAAAACAACACATATCACATTAACAAAAAAATAGACAAGAGTTTGGAGAGAACCGACCTTTTATGGAGCAGTGAATCTGAGGCTTTGAGGTCTCAGATCTACCCTTTTTGATTCCGAATCGAAGCTTGAGAGAGATAGAGCAAAAAAATTAAAAGTATAAATATGATTTTTTTTTTTTCTTCCCTGGCTAAAAACTTTGGCAGTATTTATAGATAGAACTTAGGGTTTATGGGGTAGAAATTGAGCGGGATTTCGAAATTGGAGTAAACAAATTTAAAATTCAAACGTTTGTACCCGTTTGAGAGTCAAACCTCAAGAAAATCTGATTCAAAAAGTTCTTTGGCCTCTTCTTCTGACCAAATCTCGTGACAGAGGTAGATATTCAGAAAAGGCACGAAGAGGGGAGATGGGAGAGAGGAGAGTGTCTGGAAAGTGTTCTTTTGCACGAAAATGGTAGAATAAATTTTGGTTTGGAGATGAAGGAGTTTGGAATTTTGCTCAAAGAAGGAAAGAAGAGGGTGCTTGACTAATTTAGCAGAAAAGAGGATGAGCGTAGGTTTTTTAAGGATTATGCTAAGTGGGCTTGGTTTTAGTGTGAGGGTTGGGCTTGGAATGGTCTTCCCTTTCTTCAAATTAATTGATTGGGCTCCTATATCTTAACAACTTAGACTCAATAAATTTTATAAATATATAATAACAAATAAATACATATTTTATCAGTAAAATTAATATATATAAAAAACATAAAAAAAAAAAAAAATTACATGAAGTGGTAGAGGATTATACAATATTTTGGCATGAAAAACCTGAAAATAGTCCATTAATTACACAAACCTATTGGCATGATTTTATATCCACTTTAAATTATTCTTGATACTTTATAATTCTTTAACTATGGCCATTTTAAAATAGTATCAAAAAATTTACACATATATTTCAAAATGTCACGACCCAAACCCCGGTCGTGATGGCGCCCAACACATTGCTAGGCAAGCCCGACCATCTTATCTAATTAAACCAGCCAAGTATAATTAATACTGATTAATCGACATGATTAGCCTATTTTCATAACAAATTAAGAAGTGTATAAATGAAATACAAGAACACAGTCCCAACCAAATCGTGGTGTCACAAGTCTGAGCCTCTACAAATGAGATCTACTACACAATCAAGTCTAGGCAGAATGGAGACAACTGAATGATACAAAGAAAGAGATCAAGTACTGCGAACGTCGGCAGCTACCTCGAAGTCTCCACAGAATAGGGATAATAAAACAGTTGCGATAGCTCAACTGCCCTCCTGAACCTGCATATCTGCACAAAACGTGCAGGGGAGTGGGGTGAGTATATTTCAACTCAGTGAGTAACAATAATAAATAATAACTGAAAGTAAGAACTCCTGTGCTATCACTTAGCAGTTCTAAGGCAATCTTCACAAGTACGTCATCACTATAGTAGTACTTTAACCTCCAATCTACGTTTATCTCTACAAGATCTCCACACCGAACAAACCCTCGCTCGTAACCCTACGGTGTACGGCCATCTCAACATATAAAGGCACATACTTATGTCTATAATGTATAAGTATCTAAGTAAATAGTAGGATATGATTAAGTATAATGCCGCGGCGTGCAGCCCGCTCCAATACATACAGCCCGCTCCAATACATATACCACTGCGGCGCGCAACCCGCTCCATTTAACGTCGACGGACTTCGGAGGGGCTCCCTAGGCCCAAGTGCTATGATACTGCGGTGTGCAGCCCGATCCAATATATATCTATACATATATAACTATACTGCTACGGCGTGTAGCCCGATCCCATGATATACACCAGCGCTCACTGAGAATGTGTGCAGACACAGTCACCGAAGGAGCTCTTACAACGCAAGCGCGATAATACTTCGACGTGCAGTCCGATCCACATGTATATATTACTGCATGTATATTACTGCGGCGTGCAGTCCGATCCAATATAGGTATCTATATACATAATACCTCATAATGGGTCCTCGACCCTAACCCAGTCAGTATGCACTTGGCCTCTCAGGCCCAATATAATATATCACAATGGGTCCTTGACCCTGTCTCGGTTAATATAGACTTGGCCTTTCGGGCCCAATATAACATCTCATAGTGGGTCCTTGACCCTATCTCATCTCAATCGGTATAGACTTGGCCTTTCAGGCCCACTCAGCTAGAACAGGGAATTCCACCCTAGATAATCTCTCTCAATGTACACATCTAGTACGGGCTCGTATTATGCTATACAGCTAGAGCTATGGCTGAGTGTATATTTCCGACACGATGTAAAGGTCACCTAGCTCTATAGGTTCCCTAATGCTCTACAGATCGGCACAATGCCCCAAACATGGCTATTAGCCCAATGGTACGGTTATAACCTCATTAACAGTTGTACAACACAATATTCTATTAGCCGGGAAGGACTAAGTCCGAATCCCCTATCACAATGTCACCACGCCCATCATAGAACGCGTGTCTCATCTCAAAATAGCACTGTAAAGTGCTAGTACGGGGTTTCAAACCCTCAGTGCATTGTTTACTACTACCACTCACCTCGAACCGGTAGAAACTTCAATCCGCCTTACGCTTGCCTCGCAATTCAATCTCCTCGGATGTCAACTCTGCTCAAAATCATAGAAAATGCATCAATATACGCTAATTTCACGAAATTCATTCGAAATAACCCAATTTATATCAAAACCCACAAGTTGTCAAAACCCGACTTTTGGTACACTTGTCGAAAAATTACAAAAATTACATATTCGGAATCCTCATCTCGATACGAGTCTAGGCATATAAAATTTACCAAATTCGGACTCCATTTGCCCATTCAAAACCTTGATTTTCCAAAATCCAAGACTAGGGCCAAATCCTCCATAATTACCCCAAATTCCTCCATTTTCATGATATAATTGCATGATATTATCAATACTAATCATAATATGAGTTCATAGTTGATTACCCGATGATTTCCCTTGATTTCCTCCTCAAAATCGCCCAAAATCGTCCTTAAGCCGAGACCCCCGAATGTTAAAATGTTTCTGAAATTTTCTAACTTCTGATACACTTACTTACAGCGATTTTCGCTTCTGCGGAACATTTTCCGCTTCTACGCTCCCGTATCCGCGACCAAAGGGTCGCTTCTGCGGTTCCAGGCCTAGCCGGCCATTTCCGCTTCTGCGATACACGGACCGCCTCTGCGCGTCCGCTTCTGCGAAGACTCGACCGCTCCTGCGGAAATTTCCGCTTATGCGGCTAGGTGTCCGCTTCTGCGGACTCGCCTAAGCGGCTAGCCTTCCGCTTCTGCGATACTTCCCCCATAGCCCTTGGCCGCTTCTGCGGCTCAACACCCGCTTCAGCGGTGCCGCACCTGCGGGCTCCTTTCCGCTTCCGCGATCACATGCGCTTCAGCGCTCCAATATCCGCTTCTGCGGACTCGCTCCTGCGACCACATTTCCGCAGGAGCGAAAATGACAGAACCAGAACTCTCAACCTGAAATTTCCATGATTTTCTTCCGTTTAACCATTCGAAAACACCCCGAGGCCCCGGGACCTCATCCAAACATACCAACACATCTTAATACCTTATTCGAACTTGCTCCAATCCTCAAAACACGTCTAACAACATCAAAACTCATAATTCGCATCGAATTCAAGCCTAAATTCCTTAAAACATTCCAAATTACACATTCGATCAAAAACCGACCAAACGACGTCCGAATGACCTGAAATTTTGCAGGCACATCCAAAATCACCTAACGAAGCTACTGCAACTGTCGGAACTCCATTCCGGACCCCGGATCTAAATCTCACCTATCGTCCGGATTTCGCCAAAATTCAACCTTAGCCAATTCAAGCCTATTTCTACACCGGGCCTCCAAATTCAATTCCGATCGCTCCCCTAAGTCACAAATCACCTTCCGGAACTAACCGAATCATCAGAATCCGATTCCGAGTCATCTAACTAAATAGTCAACGTCCAATTGACTTTTCCCAACTATTCCTTCTTCTAAGAGACTTTTTGTCTCAATTTCAATCAAACTCAACCCGGATTGACTCAAACTCACCCAACATGCATATTACAACATCAACAAGCATATATAGGGGGTATCGGGGTGATAAATCACATGATGACGGGCCGGGTCATCACATTCTCCCCAACTTAAGCAAACGCTCGTCCTCGAGCGGACCAAGAGGTCTACTGGAAGTGACCCAATAGCAGAATGACCTTACCAAGCATATATTCGGGGAGATACCACTTCACCCTATCTTTCATAAGTCCGATAACATAGTATAACTGAATTTCCACAGTCTAATTGAACCATAAACCACATTGCACTTTCCGAAATCATATACCAGTCTGAATCCCACATCTATACTCAGAGTACACACGATCCAACTGTAATAACCAACTCACCACTCCGGGTGAGATCACATGATGTATCAAACAACACGATCACTCGATACGATAGTCTCTAATCACGACAACTGGCCACAATAACCAAATACTAGCAGAAAGAACCTTTCTCATTAGATAGAGTCTTATTCCAACACCTTCATATCCTGCCCACGGCAACTGAAGCACGCGATATACCGAACCCATCTCTCGGGTCAACCATTCGTGAATCTATTTCCCTTTTAAAATTGATACCACAATAAGTTTCGGAGCCAAACCTCGATATTACCTTTCTAACGAGCTGAAATCATATATGCTCGCTCTCATTAATGACTTGAATGATCATTTCGGTTATAACACACCACACTGGTAACATGACACCTCAGATCGGCCTAGGCCACAACGAGCACAACACAGGCTCCAATAAGAACGATCTGAACACACTCGAATCATGACAACCGACTCGCACAAAGAGCCATAATTCAAATTCTTCCATACCATCACAACACATAACTGAGATTCTCGTCTCACATCATAGAATTCGAGTGACTGAATCCTCCTCGAAAGGTCATAACATCACGTGGCCTTGCAACAACTCATGATTCTATCCAAACACTATTACTCATGGAGCACCTAAGTCGCAATGCTCAAAACGGTCAGCCACACACATATTTAGGTCTGAACTCAAGCAATCAATCACACGCGGTGATACATTTAGTATATGCTATCGAATCATGAATGGACACAACCGATGTGCTATTCCCCGAGCGATACCCAATACGGACTATTCCTCAGAAGAGAGGAAGTATTGTATACAAGGTACATATAGGAAGCTATATTTCCCACATCACACTTGTTGCGGCGCGCAACCCGTTCCAATAGCATCCTGTGGCGGCGTGCCACCCGATCCAGATACCATACATGTGGCGGCGTGCCACCCGATCCACGCATAAATTTAGCAAAAGGGAATGCACATCGACTCAAGTTGCTCATTGCAACAAACATGTGTATATAGCCTCGAACTCGGTCATATGAAACTCATCCGACAAAGTTCCTCAATACCGGAACTGAATCAATGGTAGATACCTCTACACTGACATCCGCCGCGAAGGCCCAACCGGCAAAGCAATACCTACCAACCGTCCGCTGGCTCTAGGGTACATCTACCCTGCTGGAGCATGATCTGATGCGCTCTGCCATGCAGTTTGCGACATGTTTCTGACATAGTCCATATCACATTAGTCTAGACAGTCTGACTTATGACAACCAACCTGCAATCATATATCATTATTCAAATTCGTCATATCAAGTGACGAGATAGCCACTAGGGCTTCCAATTTCCGATAACCGCTACACTGTGCCGATACACATGATATACCACCGCTGCGTAGGCGGGTTACGAGAACTTCTAGTCTCCAACACATACATAACACAGGAATCACTATGCCTGATTCCGTACTTCACCATATGATTACATAACGCACCTCAAGCGTCCATTCATACCACGAAAGCCATTCATAAATTTCACTATGTCATCAACGACTCAATTATTACAGTCGATCCAACAAGAAAATACCACCATACCACTAGATATTATCAATTTACATTACATTGTCCATTTGCGCCATATACCCTGCCAAATTACTAGAATAGCAGTACCATTTTCTTAAATAATCAGAAAGATCGAATCTTAAATCACGTGCAGCTATCCGCGCTGCTCAATAATTTTTATTGACTTCCCATATATTATGAACTGATCTCAAAATCTTGAATATGCCATTATCAACTTTCCATAACACATCGCGTATACCATATCACACTAAGACAACATGGAAATTCATATCCCTTTCCTCCGCTGCAAACATCGGCGCACTCAACTCGTCAAGGGCTTTCATGATCCCATATAGAGAAAACTCATTACACATTCCCAGCCTTGCATACCAACAGGAAAAATACACTCATTTTCAAACCACGGTATAACACATCGCAAACTCTTTCTCCCAATTACATTGCATAAATTAAACCGCCAGGACTGGGTCCTTATACCCATATCAAGTTACACAACTGCCAACACTCAAGAGCTTTGCTGCACAATATCTGCAAGACTCATCACTTCAAACACATACCATGAATTAATCGTATTCCTTATCATACCGCTTCGGTTTATTAACAAGTTGTTCCATTTACCTAGTTTCCTTTCTGATTCATCTCTAATTTCATATCAGTCTTTATTGTAGTACGACAATGCCTCAACCCTTTTTACCACACAAGACTCGTACACAAGACCACACGGTCTAAGACCCATAGGCCACTGAATACTCTCTCAGTGTTCCCAGAAGTACCACGTTCTACCACACTTTATTTTGATGAACTTCCCGCAATTTTTAAATTGTTATCATTACTTCCCAATACGGATACGTAGAATCTCATCCTTCACATGATATAACACAAGCCTTGATCTTCTCTAACGAAACCGCCATATTTAGCTACATACACAAATCTTAAGGCACCTGACTGTTACAAGCAAAATCTTGAACACTGCAAAACCATTCTCGGGCATCATTCACCCTTATTCAGCTGTAATTCAACTGTCCCATTGAGTAGAACCACTCGTGTTTTGTTAGAACTCTGACATTGCAGAACATGATTACTTACAGATACAATGAGCCATTTTTCCTTTCTATACACCGAACATTCCTTACCAACAGTAGTTCAAAACATCCTAGTATTTCTTCACATCTACGAAGCACCATAACCTTGTCAGAATTTTCCCAACATACTTAAAGATAGTGCCCACATAGCACACAACCGTGCAATTAGTTATTTAATAGCAACCTCCCCAACTTGGCTCGAAGCCATTCATCAAAGCACTTTTAACCACTCATATCATTATTATTCAAGTGATGCCAAAATGTTACAATGAGATTAAACTCAAGTCATTTACAAGCCTTGACAGAGACTCGAATCATCAAAGACCTTAGCCGTTCTGCAATTCTTGCATTTATACACACACCACCAATAAGCCCACTCTCTTTAGGTGACAGAAATCTTTCTAAGTCCCAAATTTTCCAAAAATTTCGGCAGAGTTTCCTTTGTAATTTGGCCTATCCACCTGCCAGAGAATCACCAAAATCATCCTAACAATACATCCGCAACTCGACAAGACATCACAATGTATATCAACAACATAAATCTCAATACTACACAATTATATCATCAGCATTAGTACATGAGCATGCGCTGCACCTGCTCAAATCATAACACATATACCTTTCACAATGATACACCTAGCACAATCAATTCAGTTTTCTTGAGTTTGAACTCATACTACCACACGTAGTGCACTTTACATTTCCGCTAAGAGGCAATGAACATATTTCTCACACCCATAGCTAGTGCTACATATCAAATCACAATAAGAACCGAATACCTTACAGCTCTCCCATTATTATACTGCCATTTTCATAATTAAGATCAATACCGATCGTATGAACTCCATAATACCGACTCGCGAATTTAGCACCTTGGTGCTCAAGCCATAGACAAGGATTTGCCCTCAAGTCCTCCAGACAGGCCCAACATGAACTCATAGAGATTATATCTCGTACCTCGATTGGGGAATCATAAGTCATCAAGGCAAATTATCACTAAGCACTCGAGTGCGCGCATCAATGTGCGGGAGGAATTTCAAGAATTACATCTCAAGCTGAATAAAACACGCACGATGAGAATTCCAAGAATTTGAAACTTTCCTAAAGGTTTGCAGCCTCCCGAGGATAAGTACAGGCGTCCCCGTACCGATCCACGAGACTCTACTAAACCGGCTCATGACTCGCGAGACCTGTTAACCTAGGCTCTGATACCAACTTGTCACGACCCAAACCCCGGTCGTGATGGCGCCCAACACATTGCTAGGCAAGCCCGACCATCTTATCTAATTAAACCAGCCAAGTATAATTAATACTGATTAATCGACATGATTAGCCTATTTTCATAACAAATTAAGAAGTGTATAAATGAAATACAAGAACACAGTCCCAACCAAATCGTGGTGTCACAAGTCTGAGCCTCTACAAATGAGATCTACTACACAATCAAGTCTAGGCAGAATGGAGACAACTGAATGATACAAAGAAAGAGATCAAGTACTGCGAACGTCGGCAGCTACCTCGAAGTCTCCACAGAATGGGGATAATAAAACAGTTGCGATAGCTCAACTGCCCTCCTGAACCTGCAGATCTGCACCAAAACAGTGCAGGGGAGTGGGGTGAGTATATTTCAACTCAGTGACTAACAATAATAAATAATAACTGAAAGTAAGAACTCCTGTGCTATCACTTAGCGGTTCTAAGGCAATCTTCACAAGTACGTCATCACTATAGTAGTACTTTAACCTCCAATCTACGTTTATCTCTACAAGATCTCCACACCGAACAAACCCTCGCTCGTACCCCTACGGTGTACGGCCATCTCAACATATAAAGGCACATACTTATGTCTATAATGTATAAGTATCTAAGTAAATAGTAGGATATGATTAAGTATAATGCTGCGGCGCGCAGCCCGCTCCAATACATATACTGCTGCGGCGCGCAGCCCGCTCCATTTAACGTCGACGGCGCTCACTGGGGGTGTATACAGACTTCGGAGGGGCTCCCTAGGCCCAAGCGCTATGGTGCTATGGCGTGCGGCCAGGTCCACCATATATCACTGCGGCGTGCAGTCCGATCCAATAAATATACTGCTGCGGCGTGCAGCCCGATCCCATAATATACCGGCGCTCAGTGGGAATGTGTGCAGACTCAGACTCCGAAGGGGCTCCTACAACCCAAGCGTAATGATATTGCGGCGTGCGGTCCGATCCAACATGTATATTACATGTATATTACATGTACATTACTGCGGCGTGCGGTCCGATCCAATATAGGTATCTATATACATAATACCTCATAATGGGTCCTCGACCCTATCCCAGTCAGTATGCACTTGGCCTCTCAGGCCCAATATAATATATCACAATGGGTCCTTGACCCTGTCTCAGTTAATATAGACTTGGCCTTTCAGGCCCAATATAACATCTCATAGTGGGTCCTTGACCCTATCTCATCTCAATCGGTATAGACTTGGCCTTTCAGGCCCACTCAGCTAGAACAGGAATTCCACCCTAGATAATCTCTCTCAATGTACACATCTAGTACGGGCTCATATTATGCTATATACAGCTAGAGCTATGGCTGAGTGTATATTTCCAACACGATATAAAGGTCACCTAGCTCTATAGGTTCCCTAATGCTCTACAGATCGGCACAAGGCCCCAAACATGGCTATTAGCCCAATTGTACAGTTATAATCTCATTAACAGTCATACAACACAGTATTCTATTAGCCGGGAAGGACTAAGTCCGAACCCCTATCACAATGTCACCACGCCCGTCATAGAACGCGTGTCTCATCTCAATATAGCACTGTAAAGTGCTAGTACGGGGTTTCAAACCCTCAGTACATTATTTACTACCACCACTCACCTCGAACCGGTAGAAACTTCAATCCGCCTTACGCTTGCCTCGCAATTCAATCTCCTCGGATGTCAACTCTGCTCAAAATCATAGAAAATGCATCAATATACGCTAATTTCACGAAATTCATTCGAAATAACCCAATTTATATCAAAACCCACAAGTTGTCAAAACCCGACTTTTGGTACACTTGTCGAAAAATTACAAAAATTACATATTCGGAATCCTCATCTCGATACGAGTCTAGGCATATAAAATTTACCAAATTCGGACTCCATTTGCCCATTCAAAACCTTGATTTTCCAAAATCCAAGACTAGGGCTAAATCCTCCATAATTACCCCAAATTCCTCCATTTTCATGATATAATTGCATGATATTATCAATACTAATCATAATATGAGTTCATAGTTGATTACCTGATGATTTCCCTTGATTTCCTCCTCAAAATCGCCCAAAATCGTCCTTAAGCCGAGACCCCCGAATGTTAAAATGTTTCTGAAATTTTCTAACTTCTGATACACTTACTTACAGCGATTTTCGCTTCTGCGGAACATTTTCCGCTTCTACGCTCCCGTATCCGCGACCAAAGGGTCGCTTCTGCGGTTCCAGGCCTAGCCGGCCATTTCCGCTTCTGCGATATACGGACCGCCTCTGCGCGTCCGCTTCTGCGAAGACTCGACCGCTCCTGCGGAATTTTCCCGCTTCTGCGTCTAGGCGTCCGCTTCTGCGGACTCGCCTAAGCGGCTAGTCTTCTGCTTCTGCGATATTTCCCCCATAGCCCTTGGCCGCTTCTGCGGCTCAACATCCGCTTCAGCGGTGCCGCACCTGCGGGCTCCTTTCCGCTTCAGCGATCACAAGCGCTTCTGCGCTCCTATATCCGCTTCTGCGGACTCGCTCCTGCGACCACATTTCCGCAGGAGCGAAAATGACAGAACCAGAACTCTTCAACCTGCAATTTCCATGATTTTCTTCCGTTTAACCATTCGAAAACACCCCGAGGCCCCGGGACCTCATCCAAACATACCAACACATCTTAATACCTTATTCGAACTTGCTCCAATCCTCAAAACACGTCTAACAACATCAAAACTCATAATTCGCATCGAATTCAAGCCTAAATTCCTTAAAACATTCCAAATTACACATTCGATCAAAAACCCGACCAAACGACGTCCGAATGACCTGAAATTTTGCAGGCACATCCAAAATCACCTAACGAAGCTACTTGCAACTGTCGGAACTCCATTCCGACCCCCGGATCTAAATCTCACCTATCGTCCGGATTTCGCCAAAATTCAACCTTAGCCAATTCAAGCCTATTTCTACACCAGGCCTCCAAATTCAATTCCGATCGCTCCCCTAAGTCACAAATCACCTTCCGGAACTAACCGAATCATCAGAATCCGATTCCGAGTCATCTAACTAAATAGTCAACGTCCAATTGACTTTTCCCAACTATTCCTTCTTCTAAGAGACTTTTTGTCTCAATTTCAATCAAACTCAACCCGGATTGACTCAAACTCACCCAACATGCATATTACAACATCAACAAGCATATATAGGGGGTATCGGGGTGATAAATCACATGATGACGGGCCGGGTCATCACACAAAACTTGACGAAACTTCAAAAGTATTAGTAGTATATAATGTGTATAATATAGTACTATATGTTATATGCATCACACACACACATACGCATATATATATATATATATATATATATATATATATATATATATATATATATATATATATATATATATATATATATATTATTTAATATAATATGTTATTTTTTATAATAAACAAAGAATGCTATTATTTATGAGAACAATTCTTTTAAAAGGATCGAGTGAGCAAAAACACTAAAAGGAAAACTTAGATCATATACGATATTATAATTATATTTATATTAATGCTAATTGTACTAAGACATTGTTATAGCAACAATAGTAGTAGATAATAATAATGATAGAATAATAATAATAATAATAATAATAATAATAATAATAATAATAATAATAATAATAATAATAATAATAATAATAATAATAATCACTCCAATAACTATAACAATAATAGTAATAGAACGTAACAGATATTTAAAATAGAGCATTAGATTATTAATGACTAGGGAGCACCAGAAAATTAATTAGAAGAAAGGTAGGACAAAATTGGGTATCAACAAGGAGTATTTCTGCATTAATAAGGGGTTAAAAATCGACTAGCTAATAAATAATAAGGGTACAATTGAAATAAAAGTGGGACTGTTTGATAAATTCTGAAATTTAAATTTTCCTCTCTTTTTACTCTATAAATAGGCCTCATTTGGCCTCTTTTAATATGTTTTTGGCAATCTGAAATTACTTCTGAAATATCATAACACTTGTCTTCTCCAATTGTGATCTACATCTCTTCCTAATACCAAAATCCTAAAAAATTACTAAAAATCATAAAAATTGTCGCTGATTCTAATTCAATTTTCAAGTTTGTGCTTCACTTCTATTTGATTTTGGTGATCGAATACTGTTGGATTGGGATTGTGTTGAGTGGAGTGTTGATCTGTGGTTTGATCTATCATATGCTGGTTTTTCTATTGATTTGTCTTGGCTGTGGTTTGAGTCTGGTTTGATGGAGTTGTATCTGATTGATTGTTGTGTTATTGCTGATTGCTGATTCCTTTTTTGTTCTAGATCTCACTGATTTTTCGTCATGTTCAGGTATATTCCTTATTGCTCGTTCATGTAATTGCAAGTTGAAGAAAATAAAGTGAAACTATTAATTTAACAATTTTAGTTTATTTCTCTTTTATGAATGAATCTGAGGTATGTAGAATCCAAAATACATGTATTCAGTTAGGAATAGTCTAATTGTAATTAAATTTTAATTTATGAATTATTATTGTTATTTAAACTCTGATTGTGAGGTATTTCATACTACTTAGAATCCTAGTAGTTAATAAAGCTGTAATAAAAATGCAGAACTTAAAATGTTAAGAAATGGATAGTTAGATCAAGGATTCGGATTATGAATTTAGATTTATGTATATCAATAATTTTATGAAATGATAAGTAAATCTAAGGTGCATTTTAGTTAAGACGTATAAGTTTATAACTGCATTGCTTTAAAATTTTGTTATATATGAAGTGATTCAAATAAAGCAATTAAGTATGTGTTCACCTTCTTATTTCACGATCAATTTTGCAAACTTCAGTATCATTTTCCTTTTGATAAAAAATATAAAAGAAATTTTTGAGTAGCTAATAGATAAATTAACTTGAGTTTAAGATTAAAATTTAGGCAATTCGTGTTTCAGTAGATGAAGTAGTTTCTATAAATTGAGCAGTTCAATGACTATTTGTGAAAATCTGAATCAAGGCCCTAACGAATGGCCCAAATTTAGTCTTAATGTTGGTATACCCATGGGCTTGGTCCAATTCCGCGTATTTGGTGTTGATTTTTATTCGCTGGGCCGTCTTGGAGCCTAGTGATGGTCCAACTTAATAATTGAGTATGTATTACAAAAAATGAAGCTTTTATTTTCTACTTATTAAATCAATCCTTATGTAGTTAAGTTCATTTCCTTTTAATAATTGATCAATAGAAAAATTGTAGTCATGTTAAGTTGGCCTTTAATAAAATAACGAAACGAGCCTCGCCGCATCAAGTATACAATTGCGGGGCCCTCAATAATTGTTTAATAAAATACTTAGAAATTGGGAGGATATTTTAGCAAATTTTACGGTCTTTCCCAAAGTTAATACATATGTAGTCGCTTTAGGTGTGATTTATAATAATATTACTTTCTTAAAATACGGGTGTACATTTATGTGACCCAAATCCAAATTTCAACGAAGTCGAAATATGTTAAAGGCCACAGGCGTACTGGTATGGAGTGGTCCGAAATACATTTTCACAATGTTGCAATTCTTGTAAAAATTCAATAATAAAAGAAGGTTATCAATAAAGGCACATAAAAAATGGAATATATATGTGGGAATTAGATAAAATCAAATACAACAGTTGAGTGATCGTGCTAGAACCACGGAATTCGGGAGTGCCTAACACCTTCTCCCGGGTTAACAGAATTCCTTATCCGAATTTCTGATTCGCGGACTGTTAACATTCGGGATTCAACCGGTGACTTGGGACACCATTAATCTCCCAAGTGGCGACTCTAATATTTAAAATAAAAATAATCATGTTTCGATTGTCCTTAAAGTGGAAAACTCCTTTTATTGCGCCTTTCACGGGGTGTATTGAAACCTTAGGGGGTTAAAAAATGAGGTGTGACAATGCAATACGGTATTACCCTATTCTCGAGTCCCATTTGTGCGAGGACCCTTGGGTAGATAATACAGCCACCACTTTCGTCATCGATCATGACTCTTTTGACATCCGTGTCAATAATGCGTAAAGTAACAAAAGCATCATAGTGAGGGAAAGACAAACCGTCGATATTAGACTTATCGAAGGTGATACTACCTTCGAAGTCATCATACCACTCGTGGGAGATGTTCCGCTTCAGCCTGTGAGTGTTGGCAAACTTGACATGGTTGATCGCTGAATCGTTACCGCCACCGACAATCATGTTTATTATCCATGTTGGGGAAGGCGGCTTCGGTGGCCCGCTGGACTGCTCTCGCCCGTGTGCAAAGTTGATTTTTCCCTTGTCGCTGAGTAGTTCTTTCAGGTATCCTTGGTTCAACATCCCGATCACCTCTTGTCGTAGACTTATGCAGTCTTCGGTCTTGTGTCCCCATTCCTGATGGAACTCACACAGAGCATTTGATTTTCTTGTGGCGGGGTCTGACTTCATATTTTGAGGCCATTGCACCTTGGTGCCTAGCTTCTTTAGTGTGTACACTATTTCTGAAGGAGACACGCAAAAGTTATGTGATGATAATATGGGGGGCGTACCTATTTCATTTCGGAGTGGGACGATATGTCGTTGTAACGCGTCGTGTGTCTAGGCGGTGGATGGGAGGATCTGGTGTATGGCTAATGTCGTTCTCTGTTGGAGCGTGGGAGGTGCTCTCGACATCCCTCATGATGTCATTTTTTCCTTACTTCTGAGTGTATCGTTATCAGCCGTTGAGATCGTCCTCATCAACCCGTACTTCGGCGCAATAGGCATTGTGGATTTCTTCCCATGTCATAGGGGGATATTTCATGAGGTGGATCAGCAGCTTCTTAGTTGCTCTTGAGCCGTCTCTGCTTAGTCCGTTCTGGAAGGCGGCGACTGCCATTCCTTCCGATACATTTGGTAGGCTCATTCTCACTCTGTTGAATCTGGCGAGGAAGTCCCTAGGCCCTTCACCTGTGGATTGTCTGACGGCGAAGATATCATTGACCCTTGCTTTCGCCTTTTTTGCACATGTATGTGCAGTGACGAAGTTATACGCTATTTCTTCGAACGATGATATTGCCTTGACAGGAAACTGGGAGTACCACATCAAGGCCCCTCCAGTTAACGTCTCGCCAAATGTTTTTAGCAGCACTGACGGTACCTGTTATTTTGATAGGTCGTTACCTTTCACGGCAGTGACGTAATGGATCAGATGATCCTCGGGATCAGGTGTTCTGTCGTACACCATTAAGTAGGGGGCATCTTGAAGGTTTTTGGGATAGAGTAGGGGGCAGCTTCTTCAGAGTATGGCTCCTCTACGAACCTTCCCATGTCGCGTTTTGGTCGCAACTTAGGGGCTCCGGGAATTTTGTTGACCCTTTTCTGGTGTTCCTTCATCTGGTCGCGGAGTGCTTTGTTTTCGCTTTCCATTTTCTCCATCTTCTTTAGGATGGCGGTTAGCGTTCCATCACTGATCTGCGCCTCGATGGGTTTGTTGTTTACTCACGTCTCCTCTTGTTCGCCCATGGCAGTGGTAATACTTATCATTGGTACTAGCCTTATGTTTCCTTGTGGTGGCTTCTCGACCAAGCCGCTTAAGGTACTTGTCAGCCACTCTTCCAGTAGTTTTTTTTAGCACTAAGGGTGCCTCCTTGACATCAGATGTGGAAGCTCCTTTGTCATGCAAGATCGTTGGATCCTCGGAGGGAGAAAGTGAGATCTCTGCACCCGGTGCGGTGCCGGGGGTTGTGTTGATGATAGCATCGTCGCTGGCCTTGTTGATACGACTAAGAAGGTTGGTTGTGACCCCCATTATTGCTTTGGATCTAGTGTCATTTTCAGTCATCTTAGATTTTCGTGCGATGTAGAAGAAGGTGGTTGGCTGATCTTTAGGTGGATGCTATGATTTTGATTCTCGAAATTCCCACAGGCGGCGCCAAATTGTTTGGCTCAAAGTTAAATGTTACTTTACAAACTTAAAACAATCAAAATGATAAAGAAGGGGTAAATCGTAACCAAATATAGTAAACCTAGATGTGAGATCGATAAGTTATAACTTATAAGATGTTGAAGAATGAAGAACTTTTAGAATACATGCCAGTCAAAGTTAAGAAAAATAGAGAGAGAATGAGAGAGTTGTATTATTAGATAATAACACCTGATCCTTTATAATGGGAAGACCCCCTTTATATAGAAAGGACCTCCTTTAGAATAATAATAAAAAATATTAGAGCGTAGTCGACGTCCTCTTAGTGGGGACGTCTAATCGTGAGTGACGTCGTCCGTGTCCCTACGTCTAAACTGTACCCTTGCTATAAAGGATATATGAGGGAGGTCGTACCCTCTGGTCGTGAGGGCGTGAAGGGTCACATTTGGCCCCATACATAAACCAAATTAGAGAAACATTAACTTATATGGAAGTGATAAAAGATCGTATTTATACACATGTAATTCTTTCACAATCTACTGACCTATTAAGGGCGTGAGTTGAGAGGCTGAACCAGAAATTAAAAGAAGAAAATTAAGATAAATTAAACATGTGATCCAAAAGTAATTTTTGAACTGATTCGCCACTTCGCATAACATTTTCCTTATATAAGTGGGATTCAATGGATTATATATACATAAAATAATCGCTATTGCACTATTTGTACGACATATATTTTCAATAAAGAGGATTTAATTTAATTTGCCCCCCCTTTCGCTTAGCTCCGCCAGTGGTTGTGACCTAGTGATCCATGTGAGATAAAGATCATAGAAACTTACTCAAGCCGAGTATTTATACCGGATCATACTAATATATTATGTTTTTGAAGACATGTGTTATGTATTTATTAAATTGATATAAATATTTAATGCGAGTAAATATTTACTGCTTATGTTATATTGATTTTAACAAAAAAGTAGATATATGATGAAATAGACAATGCACACACATGTAAACATAAATGAGGATTAGATATATGTGCACGGATCGGATCAGATCGGATTTAGTCCCTTTCGGATTTGAATTTCGGATTCTAGAGAATGCAATGTGTATCCGATCCGAATTACATCAGATCGGATTGGATTGGATTGGATTGGATTTCGGATCATATTATTATGCCTTATAGATAAACTAATATGTATATTTTCTTTGTAAAAGAGGTAACATTAAGAAAAAGTCATGTTTATGCAATTATGAGAGTACTATGGTGCCAATATAGATAAATCAAGTAATTCTAAATGTAATAACTAGGAGGTTAATGTAAAGGAAATACTAACTATTTGAAATTAAAGTGTAGTATTTATATATGCTCTAATAATTTTGGATTTCGGATTGGATCGGATATGATTAAAATATACCAATCCAAATTCGATTTAAAATCCAAAATTTTAATAAACACAATTCAAAATTCGATCCAATCCGAAATCCAAAATCCAAAATTGAATGGATCGGTTCGGATATTGAATATCTGATCCGAATGAACAACCCTAGTATATATTACTGTTGGATCACATGAACCCTACCTACCTTCTATCACCTAGCCAAGGATTTTGAAATTAACCTTTGATGCTACCCCACGAAACTCCACATAGTTTGTTTGGTGAAAGGAAAGGAATCAAATAAAGGCAAAGTCTGTCTTTGTTCAGAGATTAGGATCAATGGGAGGATATACAATTTACTACAAAGAAAGTGAGAATATATTTCTGTACTAAAGGACCTTAATTTGTTTAGGAATTCAAACTATTAGTAAGTAGTACTTATGTGTAAAGAACAATTTTTTCAAGAATTGCAAAAAGGCAAAGTGAAAGAGGAACCGCTAAAATTGTATCAATATCAGCTTTGTTTCTCTTCTTTCACTTTTTCCTTTGTTTTTAAAATATACTTTATTTCTTTCCTGATTTAGAGTAAAGTTTCTGACTGCTACACCCTTCAAGACTAAAAATAAAAGTGGAATATAATATCGGTGAATTAGTGAAAGGTAATTGATAAGATAATTTGCAGCTTATGTAGATTTGAAAAACTACAGTTTGATTTATTATTGGTCAATTTGAATTATCCTTAATAAATTTCAGAAGAAGCAAACTATAAGTTAAATTTGATTTTCCATGGTTCTATTGCATATGTGTTTACCCAAAAAATGAATAACAATTAAATTTGTACGTTGTTTTAAGGATAAGTGATATAACTTGCACAAATTGAGAAAATATGTGTTAACATCGAAACTGACTATATAAGAAATAAATTTAAACCAAACGAAAATAGCCTTGGCCCACGAATTCGATCACGCTTGAACCAAATTAAGTTCCAGCTGATATAACAACAGCAAGATAATGAAAACTAGAGAAAGACAATATATTATTTTTTATTATGTAAATATGATCATGTTTTACAAATGATTAGACCCCCTTTATATAGTAGGGGAATCATACCTTTGATACAATTCTAAATACAATAATAAATCTAATGATTAGCTAATTAATTAGCATCTTTTTGATACATGCCAGGATTTTCACTGTGATCCTCGACCGATTGCGGTTATTATGACTTTTCGTTATTTGGCTCAGTAAGATTCCCTCGATCTTGCTCGACCACTATCTTGCTCGGTCTCGATCTTGATTGATCTCTGAGTCACGATCTAGCACTCTAACTTTCCACAATGGTTCGACATAACACGGGGTTGAACCTTGGCCTATTATGTTCCAGTCTCAGTTAGTCATACGAAGGGCAAGCCTGATTTTGATCGTATACAGATAGTCCCCTCGTTTCTCGGAAAGAAGATTACGAGAAACGACATGAACCTTTCAATCCCATCTCGATGGGCCATGACGTAAGCGACGAACCCAACTATGACGTAAGTGACAAGGGAATATCAAAATGCCCAGCAGTTTAGTTACTGAGGCAGTAAATGTCTGTCAGTTGATGGTCGGCCACTGTCGGTTCTGAATCGTCACAAACAAGCTATAAGTATCTTCATCTTTCTCCACTCAAACTGTACGTTCAAAGCCTCTCTTATTCTTGCTTCTCTTCAAAAATCTCTTTGCTTTGCAACCCTTACTCCAAAATTTCTTGAACTTTTAGCAAATCGCAAACCATCTTGATTCCTTTTCCTTCTATAATGGCAAAAACTTCTGAGACCGTACTGCAAAAGGAGGCTGCCTCTTCATCGCGACCGGCCAGCGAAGGACTGCAGCGGAATATCCCCTTGAGGATTTTGTGCCTCACTGTGGATGATTTCAAAGTTGAAAATACCTCCTCGGTACCTAGGCGATATGAGTCGGTCTCGAGGTACATATGCACAATCACCAAGGACAACCTCGACAAAGTTAATGAAGAATGCAACTAGGACAAAAAGCATATAGTAGTTCATTCGCCCGAGGAATCTATCACTACTCATGTGGAAGGGTTTCTAAGTGTATACACTTATCCTTTCACGTTGGATCCCTTAAACCCACTCATCATCGCCTCCTACAAGAGATACGACATTACCCTCAGCCAGATCCATCCCTTCTTATGGAGAATAGTGATTCTGCTCCGATTCTTCATAAGAAAATTGTGGGATGACCATTTACCCTCGATCACCTTATGCGCCTTTATAGTCCCCGGCTTTATCGAGGAGGACTGATAAAGCTTGCACACTGGGCCAGTATGGCCTCGTTCTTTAGCATAGACAAATCTTGAAACTGAGGATGTATGGGCTGATTTGTTCGAATAAAGGTTTCAGACCTGATCCTTTCTGAAGACATGTCGTTCCTTATGAAGTGGAACATGAATCATAAGTAGTACTTCACCTTGAATACTTGATGATAGGCTATAATTACGTATTTTAGTCGATTATTACACTTTAATTTACTGCACTTTAGTTAAGTTTGCGCTTTAATCGCTAGTATTTTGCACTAATTATGTATTTTATGCCTTGTAGGTGTGATTCCGAGCTATATATATATATATATATATATATATTATGGAATGAAATTAAGTGATTTTGAGCTTTAAAGTTTGAGTAAAAGTTCAAGGAATTAATCCGAGATCAGGTTCAGGGGTCAAATTTGATAATTAAGTACGAACTAAGACTCGAGGAGGCATATTGCGCACCGTCGAGTAAAATAGACATAACCATTTTCTCATGACTCTATTTGGGCTCCACAATATATTGTTTGAAACATAACGCAAAGAGCTACAACTTTCAAGTTTTATATTGTTCCAAATTCCAAACAGAACAGGGTGCAAAACGACGATTACGGTAGGACCGCGGTAGAACACCGTGGCAGAACATTACCAAAGATTCAGAGGGCCTATTCAGCCGCGGTCCCGGCGTAACCGCGGTGGGACCGCGGCAGGAAACAAAAATTTCAGGGACCAAAGTGCAAAATATGAGATTTTAAGCCCTAAACCCTATATTAAACAAAGGGGGTCGGCTAAGAACAAGGAGGGGACATATTTTGGACACAAATTAGACCTAAGGAGGCAGGAACACATTGAGAGCAACGCGGGAATTCTTCAACAAGTTTTTACTTCCTCTACCTATTTTTCATTGTTGGTTATGATTTTTAGTATTGTTGTTTTACTTACTATTATGAATAGCTAATTCGTTTTCTAGGGTTTTGGTGAAACCTGTTGGGGATGAATTGGTTGTTATATTAATATAGTTTTGAATTGGTTGTTTATCTCTATTTGTTCAACTACATTTTTGATTGTGGTTAATTGAAAGGATCTTTAATTATCCGTTCCTATTTATTATGTATCTACTTGAGAGAGAGTACATATTTAGGTAGTTGTTTGAACAACATCACTCCCGAAGTATAGGCGAGAGTCATATCCGAGGGTTTAGAGGTTGGATTAGAGATAACGATACCTCTGGTGCGATCTAAGAGAACTGTAATGCGAATCAAGCTAGCGTAGCTTGAGAGAGTGCGTCTAGTAAATTATCATAATTGCTTGAGAGAAATTTATGATAGCTGGAGAGTTTATGATTGATAGAGGCAACTAAGTCAAAGTTAGAAGAAATATACAACTAAGGAAATCAATAACGGGGGAAACCATTACCTTAGACCTTTATTTCAATTGTTTACAATTCAAGCATATTTAGTTTTCAGCTGTTATTTACTTTTCAATCTTGTCTTCGTGGTGATATTAAACAAATACAACTAAACCTTAGTTCTCTGTGGGATTCAACTCCAGACTTTTATTCCGAATTATATTTGCAGCGACCGCTTATCCTTTTTAGGACTAGAGTTGGGCGTGATCAATACTGGATTTTGCTGTTTTACTTGTTGTCTTCTTTCCACATCTAGTGTTTCAATTATGGCCCAGATACCGGACCCAATTCCAGAACTTAAGCAATGGGTCAAGGGCCTAGTGTCATAGATACCTAATTCGGAACGTGCTTGGATGGTGTTATCGAATGGTCGATGGGAGGCCTGCAACCATGGTAAGTTCCTTTGTTAGAATTGTAATTGTTCTGGCTTCTCCTCGTGCTTACTCATCATTTTTCTTTTGTAGGCCTCGGGAAGGATGTTGTAATGAGTCCCCATCTGGTGGCGAAGAAGTCCTTCCCTAAACACTTACTCTGAAGCAGGCCAAAGAGAAGAAAATGAAAGGGGCTTTGAGTTCCCCGAGCTCAGAAAAGAAAATATCGGCTAGGAGGTCTCGCAAGCACGGGGGGACACTGGGGCTATGCCTTTGGACTTGATCTACCGATTAAGGGATGAGTCAGAATAAGAAGAAAAGGAAGATAATTCCCAGCTGGTAGCCTGTGTGTGGGCTAATGTTTCGATACAAAAGCCCTCCGAACCGGAGAAGATCGATGAGGGAACTTTGGCCGAAGTTTCTCAACCAAAATGAATCGAGGCCACTTTGTCCCAAGCTAGGATGGTCGAGAGAAAAATCGGGGGCGAGGCTTCCTGAGCACCTAAAGATGTCCTGAGGGACAAGCTCAGAGTGATCGATATTTTCGGATCCCCTCAGGTTTCAGACACTATAATCCATGAAGACAATATGTTAGAAGGTCGCCCTTACGAGGGTCTTCAGAGGTCGAAAGATATCCATGGCTTAGACATTTTTGAGTCTGCTGCCTCGGAGAATGTCACCAGCTTTGGTGATTTACCGGTGTCAAAAAAAGTGTCATCATTGGGTGCTACTGGGTCTTCATCCAGCCCAAAACTGGTGGATCGATCCCGTTCCCAAGTGTTAACCCGACCCAAGCGGAATATAGTGCTTTCTATCTCGAAGGATGCCCGAGTCATCTCTCCCCCCATGGGGATTTCTCCTTAGATGCTTGGTGACCGAGGAAGACCAAGTCATAATGAATGTGGTGGGAGCATCTTGCCTATTTAATGAGTCCCAACATGCTCTGAATTAGGTAACTTTGAGGCTCTCTCTATTATTTCTTTTGAACTTGGAGTTGTAGATAATTATAACGTCTTTTCCCTTGCTTGTAGGCTTTGGTGTTGCATCACAAGGCTTTCCTCCAAATCTGGGAGAAGCACAAGGCTAAGGTTCGGAGCCTCACTGAGAAAAGTGACACCTACAAGCTTTTTGGTGAGAAGCTTCAGGCCGATTTACTAAAGGCTTGGGATGAGCATGCTGAGATGGTCGAGCATGTATTGCGAGTTCTTAACGATAGTGAAGACGAATTAGAAATAATGACTAATGATTTGATTCTGCAAATCAGGTAGAAGCTTGAACTGATCGGGGAGCTTCAGAAGCAAGTAGATAAAATACAAGCCAAGGCTGAAGAATTCAAGAAGAATATGGACATCTTAGCCTCGAAAAAGGAGGTCGTCCGGGCAGAGTTGGAGTCGGCCGAGTCCCAGCTCTGGGCTGCAAGAGAGAAGGCCTCAGTGCAGGCCAAGAATATCGAGGAGCTTCAGTCCCAGTTGGACTTGGCTATTTCTGATAAGGAAAGCTTGGCTAACGAACTCGAAGTGACCAGATCTGAGGTGGTCGTGGCCAACACCAAAACTGATGCTAAAGTGGCCCATTTAAGGTCGATGTCGAGGCCATCTAGGCCAACGCCAAGAGCATGGTGGATCATGCAAAATGGCAAGCTCTAAGGGAAGTTCTCAGGGGAGTTCATGCCGAGGGCTTGAATATTATAGCCGAAATAAAAAATTCCAAAGTAGAGGAAGCCAGGGCTAGGAAGTTGGCCTTTCCCTGAAGAAGTCTCCGAGAGCTTAAGTGAATCCGAAGACGGGAAGATCCGAAGGATGGAGGTGCAAACTCCGATGAAGAACAAGCCAGACTTTATATTTTTTGTTTTTCTTTTGCATTTTTTCTAGGGCCATTTTGGCCATTGTAAATTTTGCTTGTAAAATATTATTGTATATAAATATAAGGATTTTCTTTCTCTGTTGGCTCTCAAATTTCTTCTTTGCTTTATTTTTTTTATTCACAAAGGTTAAAATGCCTTAGCATGAAATAATAAAATTGTGTTTGAGGGTTCGACCAAACCTTGCCTTTATCGCCTTTATGGGTTAAGGCGTTATTGCGATTCGATGTTAAGTTTTTTCCCATAAAATTTTTTAATTTTAAGACTATGACGAGGGTAGACTTTAGAACCGATTTTGAGAGAATGTTTTCTTCTTTAAAGGCATACTTTTGTAAGGATTTCAGACGTCTTCGAGCCGTGTTAAATTTGTCATAGCCTTATAGTTTGGGGTTGTCCATCGGGATTATTTTTCCGTTTAATCCAGACTTTCCTGAGATAATAGAACCCGAGTAGGGTGGCCATGGCCTTTAGAAATCGGGAAGTTGCCTATTAGGTCTTTTGTCCCTGAGGGCTGATGACTTAGGCTATTCGAGTTGGACGATAATCCCCGAGTGAGGGAATGGTTGTTCATATTCCGGTTAAGTATTTCCCTTGGGCTTATTATTTTCGGAAGTACGAATCTCATTAAGAGATGTAAAGAGGAAAAAATTGCAAAACATAAGATATTTGCAAGGAAAGTACTTCTCTTTATTCTCGATCAAAACAATCATACATGCGAACATGTTTTATGACAGGTGTGAGCATGTGACATTTGCCCAACCTAAAATACTCCTACAATATCACAAAATAGATTTTTGTAGTTTATTTTTAATTTTATAGAATTTTAGGGATATTTATTTAATTATTTGCATTTTTAGTTGTATTTTGCATGCCTAAAAAAATCAAAATTCCATGCATTTGATACTAGGTTGTGTGTTCGTAATTTAGGATTAATTATGTTAAGTAATTGTTATTGTAATGACAATAAAAAATATACATAATATTGTTCCATTTTTTAGTTTTGGTATTTTTCTTTCATTAGGTCTAAAATCCATTATTTATTTTAGTATGAGAATTATCTAGTTGAATCAACTTTATTATTAGGTATTGCTTAGGATTTAATTTAGGATCATTTGTGGTTGGTAATTAGTATTAAATTTAATTATAATTTCATTAAATTTGAGTCAAAAGTATAAAAAAGAAGAGAAGGTGTGTTTTGGACTCGAATTGGGCCAAGTGTGTCAAAGCCGACTTGTTTTTGCCTTAGTTAACCGGCTCAGTTTTCCCTACTCGGTCCAACCCTTCAGTAACTCCCGAATGACATTGTTTTGCCCAGTTAAATCCCAGCCGTTGTTCTTCAATGATCTAATGGTTAGAAACTAAGCTTAACATCCCCATTTAACTATCCGAACAGGCCTCAACCCCCAAACCCTAGAGAAAAAACTCATTTTCCCTCCACTCATCTCTCTCACCTCCACTTCACACTGCCACAAAAACTCGCCTCACGACGGTGGCCTGTCTCCAAACCACCCCTAAATTTAACCATGCAATCCTCATCCCCCTTTCCAAATCCATCAATATTTTAACCTATCTTCTTCAACCTTCAACACACCCAAAAAGACTACCAATATCACAGCTCCTCCCAGCCATCACTCCCAACTAAAACCAATCACTCAACCCCATAACGCTGGCGACAACACACGCACACACAACACCCTACGCAACCTTTATCACCTAAACCTGAACCTCCAAACCTAAGCAGAGAGAATGCCTTCTATCTTTTCTTCTTCGTCCAGAATCACCACCTGAAACATATCAAAATGCAGAACAAAAAAAAGCAGTTTCGAATTCGATTTTTGGTTAGGGAGAGGTCCGTTTGAGATCCTTGCTCTCTGTTTTCGATTTGAGGTTTGAGTTCGATTCTTTCATTTACATGTTCTGTTTCTGTCTATTTACGATGCTCTGTTTATGAAATTCTCACTATCGTTAATTGCTACCTCCTTTTAATTTCATATACATGATTGTGATGACATGAATTTGAAGTTACACATTGTGAATACATTATTTGTAGTTGAGTATTTTCGTATTTGAATCTCATTATCTGGGTTAAATTGATTATGTTAGGGTGATAGCTCCTCTTTGTAACTGATAGCAAATTGAGACTGAAATTACTTGTCGAACTTATCAGCAATACAATTTTTGTTTTGCTTTGTTCCATCGGACGGTTTTGGCATTTGATACACGACTAATATGGAGCTTCATTTGTTCCGAATGTTGGTAGTATTGACTATTTTATGTTGAAAAGCTTGTTTGTTATTAGTGGTCAATGCCATTGAGATTCTGTTTGTGAGATAGCTCCTCTTTGTAATTGATAGCAAATTGAGTGTGAAAAGCTTGATGACATGGTAATAATTTTCTTAAAAATCAGATTTGGCCTCTGCTTTTATTTTGTGCATTGGACTTAATGGCCATTGTGTTTGGTTCTAATTTAGTAATTCTATTGTTAGGAGCATACTTAGACGGTTAAGAACCACGAATATTCGTAGTTTGCTTTAGGCGTGCTATAATAAATCATTATAGCTACGGGTGCGGTTCGCATGACGTAGTTGTGATACGTAATTTCTAAAATTGGGGTGCACATTTATGTGACATGGCCACAACTTTTTATAATGTTAATAAATAAATGTGTTGTAGATTGGGGTTATAGTTCCCGTAACACAATTTGCAATATGTACCAAACAAACAAGTATACAACAATCGTAACTTGTTCTAAAATAATTCCATAACTAATTAAAACGGTCAAAGGTTAAAATGCACATAGTTTTTAAATATGTAATAAATTAGATAACTGGCCAATTATTAATAGTTAAGCGACTGTGCTAAAATCACACAAGCCGAAAATACCTAACACCTTCCCCCGGGTTAACAAAATTTCTCACCTGAATTTCTGTTTTCACAGACCATATAAGATTCAAACTTCCTCGATTTCGGATTTTAAACCGGTGACTTGGGACACCATAAATTATCCCAAGTGGCGACTCTGAACTTAAATAAATAATTCTGTTTCGATTATTGTCATTTTAATTGGAAAAACTCCCTTATATCCCCTTTCGGGCGTAGAAAAAGCAGGTGTGACAACATTGCTCGAGCAATCTACGTGGGCACGGTTTGTTTTGATTGTTTGGCTCTTACAATAAATTCTATCTATCATTTATGAAGTAGCTTCCTCTATAGAGTTGATATTCGAATATAGCAAATGTCCTAAGGTAGCCCCCTAGTATTTGAGAGTGGAAAGGAACATCGGATATTGTTGAATTGATCTTCGGTGCCGATTCGTACTTGGGCTTGGTTCTAAGTTATCATGATGCGTTGTTGCATCTTTAAAAATCTCGCCGAAAAACCATTTGGGACAAAATTAGTCTAAGGATAAAAGAGTGAAACACATGCTTTCTGACTTAAGACTTTGTGCCAAAAGATCCATCGTCATTTCTTGTTGACCACCCGCAAGTGTTAGTCTGAAATAAAAGGAAATAAAAAGGGGTCATACCGTAGCAGTAATATCGTTTTAGGTGAGATATATTCCAATTGCTCAGTAATTGTTCTCCATTAATTATTCCGAGCTTGCAGGATCTTTTTCTGGTGACCTCAAGATTATGATACAATCCTTCCCAATTCGGACCCAACTTCCCTTCGTTCGGATTCCAGGTGTTGAGGGTGACTTTCCTTATCACTAAGTCCCCCACATTAAAATATCGTAGATTGGCTATTCGATTATAGTATCTCTCAATCCGTTATTTTTGGGCGGCTAGTTCTAGACTGGTATTCATGATACTCGGTCTTCGACTTCGGCCAGTATTAGATCTTCGGTGCCGTAAACCAATGAGAATGGGGTAGACCCTTGTCACGACCCCAAAATCCGGTCGTGATGGCGCCCAACACATTGCTAGGCCAGCCCGACCAAATACACTTTATCCCGAGCTTAGAGCTCAAAATCACTTATTCTAAGTCATTATCAGAGAAAGAAGCCAAATTAAAGTGATAGATATACTAATATCCCAAAACCTTCTAAAAACAACGTAACTTCCCAAAGATCTGGGGTCACGAGCCAAGATCCTCTATCAGAATATCAATACAACACTGTAAGCGACTCTACAAGTCTAAGAGTACGCGGAGTAAAATAAGTAATAACAGAGTAACAAGGGGAAATGTCGGGTCCTGCGGACGCCAGGCACCTACCTCGATGATCCCAACTGGGTCCAAACCAGCACCAAGCTCAACTAAGCCTCCAGGTACCTGAATCTGCACACATGGTGCACGGAGTCGAGTGAGTACTTCCACCTCAGCGGTAATAAAAGTAAATAATGCTGAGAAAAAGAAAACCACACAAAGCAATATCTCATGCTATAAACATACTGAATTATCTATTAATTTGAAACACACTTTCAGGGTATTCCTTTTTTACATATGTGAGTAGATTATTTAGAAATCTCCTTTTTACTTCTCTTCCTTTCATTATAACGGATCAATACCTGGGTACAACCTCAAACAGTGCAAGTCTGCACTCAAATCAGCCCCTTGGGCTCAACACTCCTTAACAATTTCCACCAGGGGATCTGGTCAATAAGGCAGATAACACATGTATGCCAATAATATATGAGTGCTAAATGTCATGCCACATAGTACAAGTAAGCCAACGTATGTGCAATGCAATGCATATGACGTAGTGGCATACAGCCCGATCCATGCAAAGGCGCCCGCGCTCACTGTGGGGGTTCAGACTCCGGAGGGGCTCCTACAGCCCAAGCGCAATATCAATATCACTCCTGCTGCAGCGTGCAACCCGATCCATGCATAGTCATGAATGCATATAAGCCCCTTGGGCAACAGTATCATATCAGCTCAAAGCTAAAATGTCATCCAAACCTTGTTCAAATTTTTCAAATCTTATGAAAATGCTGAGTAGCTAAATACATTTTAAAACCTTAGATTGAGATGAAAATATGCACAGTATTATCAAGACAGTGATACCAATCCCTAAAGGATTCAGATAATCGGCACGAAGCCCAAAACATGATAATCAATCCAATTCCTCATAATTAATATCTTTATTAGGGTGTCAATTCAATTTCAAGCAATTAGGTATTATTATTTATTAAGCGGGATGGACCAAGTGACAATACTCAATGGTGCGTGCAAGTCACCTCAATACAGCACTAGGATGTGCAAGTCCGGGGTTTACTAACCCTCAGGACGTCATTTACAAGTATTACCCACCTCGATCCGGCGAAAACCCAAGCCTGCGATGCCTTAGCTCCTTGAACCGGCCTCTACATGCGTCAAAACTAGCCAAAATCAGTACAAATACATAAAAATAGGCTAATGGAACAATGCCCAACCGAAAACAATCGAAATACATGAAAAATCTCGAAACTAGCAAAACTCGAGCCCCGGGCCTGCTTCTCGAAAAATTACAAAAGTCACATTTTCGAAATCCTTATCTCGCCACGAGTCCATACATCTAATGTTTTTCAAAATCGGACTCCGTTTGCCTACTCAAATCATAGATTTTCTATAACCCAGGCTTAGAGCAAAAATCTCCCGTTGATACACCTTAAATCCTCAAATTTTCAGAGGTTAATTCCATGATTTAACACTATATTAACATAAATTGAGTCCATGTGTTCTTACCTGATGAATTCCCTCGATTTCCTCCTCAAAATCGCCAAAATTGCCTCTTAGATCGAAGCCCCAAATGTGTTAAATGTTCTGAAATTTTGAAACCCTTCTATTCATTAATCCCTAACATATTTTCGCTTCTGCGATATACAACTCGCTTAAGCGAGACTGCTTCTGCGTTTAATTGGTTACTTCTGCGACCCATGCAATAGCCCAAGACCGCTTCTGCGGTAAAAATGACACTTCTGTGAGCCCGCTTAAGCTGACTTTCCCGCTTCTGCGAGTTTTCCCCAACAAGCCACTTTTCGCTTCTGCGGAACATTTCCCACATCTGCGGTTCCGCGTCTGCGACCAGCTGTCCGCTTCTGCGGAATTACATTGGCCAGCCCCAAAATCGCTTCTGCGTGCAGTATTCCGCTTCTGCGGTCATCCATCCGCAGAAGCGAAAACCACTGCTGCAATGAATACCACCAGTTTCAAACACCAAAATTCATCTGTTTCACACTCCGAAAATATCCCGAGGCCCCCAGGACCTCAACCAAAAATACAACTCCATTCTAAATCATCACACAAACTTGTTCCAATCATAAAAACATACCCTTAAACGCATGAATCATCAAATTAAGGCGGATTCAAGCCTAAGGTTCAACCAAAACTTCCGAAACCTACATTCTATCAAAAACCCGACCAAACGATGACCAATTGACCTGAAAATTTGCAGATGTATCCAAAATCACCTAACGAAGCTACTACAACCATCGGAATTCCATTCTAACTCTCGGATCAAAATCTCACCTATCGACCGGATTTCGCCAAAATTCCAACTTAGCCAATTCAAGCCTATTTCTACCTGACCTCCAAATTCAATTATGATCGCTCCCCTAAGTCACAAATCACCTCCCAAAGCTAACTGAATCATCAGAATTTGATTCCGAGCCCTCTAACCACATGGTCAACTTTAGCTTGACTTTTCAGAAACAAGCTTCACTCTAAAAGGTTATATGCCTTATTTTCAACCATAATTAATCTGAATTCACCCAATGGACTCTAACTCAGATATAGAAACACGAAACAACATAATGAGGGGAAAACGGGGTGGTAACTCACGTGACGACGAACCGGGTCGTCACATTCTCCCCAACTTAAGCAAACGCTCGTCCTCGAGCGGACTCAGGGTCGTACTAGAAACAACCCAAACAGCTGAGTGACCTTACCAAACATATACTCGGGGTGATACCACGTCACCCTATCTATCATTAGCCCGATAACACAATATAGCTGAAATTCCACAGTCCATCTGAACCATAGACCACATTGCACTTTCCGAAATCATATACCAAATACGAATCCCACGTCTATACTCAGAATACGCCCGAACCAACTGTAATAACCCATACTCGCCACTCCGGGTGAGATCATATTATGTATGAAACAACCCAATCACTCGAGACGATGGCCTCTAATCACAACAATTGCCCACGGTAACCAAATACTAACTGAAAAGCCCTTTTCATTAGCTAAAGTCTTATTTCAACACCTTCATATCCTGCCCACGGCAACTGAACACGCGATATATCGAATTCATCTCCCAGGTCAACCATTCATGAATCCATTTCCCTTTTAACTAATACCACAATAGATTTCGGAGCCAAACCTCGATATTACATTTCTAGCCAGCTGGAATCACATATGCTCGCACTCATTAATAAATCCAACGATCATTTCGATTATAACACACCGCACTGATGATATGACACCTCAACACTGGCCTAAGCCGCGACGAGCACAATACAGGCTCCAATAAGAAACGTCTGAACATACTCAAATTATGACAATTGACTCAAACAAAAGAGTTGTAATCCAATTTCTTCGTACCATCATAACATAAAACTGAGATTTCGTCTCACATCATAGGAATAAAGTACATGAATCCTCCTCGAAAGGTCATAACATCACGTGGCCTTGCCACAACTCATGATTCTTTTCAAACACTATTACCCATGTTTTGTTTTGTTTGTTGATTTTCTCTCTCTTTTTCTGAGCCGAGGGTCGGCCGGAAACAGCCTCTCTACCCTTTCGGGTAGGGGTAAGGCCTGTGTACGTATTACCCTCCCCAGACCCCACTTTGTGGGAACATACTGGGTAGTTGTTGTTGTTGTTGTTGTTATTACCCATGAAGCACCTCAAGTCACCATGCTCAAAACGGTTAGCCACGCACATATTTAGGTCTGAACTCAAGCAATCAATCACACCCACGGTGATACAATTAATATACACTATCGAATCCTAAAAGGACACAATCGATGCGTTATTCGCCGAGCAATACCCAATACAAACTTTTCCTCAGAAGCCATGAAGTATTGTATACAAGGTAACATATAGAAAATTATTCTCCACATCACACTGTTGTGGCGTGCAACCCGCTCCAATGACATACCAGTGGATGCGTGCCACTCGATCCAAATACCATACCTGTGGCGTCGTGCCACCTGATCCAAATAACCTGTGGCGGCGTGCCACCCGATCCACACAAAACTCTCGCAAAAAGAAATGCACCTCGAGTCAAGTTGCTCATTACAATAAACATATATAGCCTCAAACTCGGCCACAAAAAACACATCCAACAAAGTTCCTCAATACCGGAACTGAAACAATGGTAGAAACCTCTGCACTGTCATCCGCCACGAAGGACCAACTAACAAAGCAATACCTACCAGCGGTCCGCTGGTCCTGGGGTGCAACTACCCTGCTGCAACATAATGTGATGCACTCTGCTACGCAATTTGTGGCATTTCCGACATAGTCTATATCACATTAGTCTAGACAACCCAACTTATGACAACTAGTCTGCAAACAAATATCCTAGCCCAAATTCATCATATCAAGCAAAGAGAGAGCCGCTAGGGCTTCCAATTTCCAATAACCGCTAAACGGTGCCGATACACATGATATACAACCACTACATAGGCGGATTACGAGAACTCCTAGTCTCTAACATATATATAGCACATGAATCACTATGCCTGATTCCACCCTCCACCGTACGAATACATAACGCACATCAAGCATCCATTCATACCACGAAAGCCATTCAAAATTTCACTATGCCATCAACGACTCAATTACTACCGTCAATCCAACAAGATAATACCGCAATACCGCAATACCATCGAATGTTATCAGCTTACATTACCTTGCCCTTTTTGAACATATACCCTATCAAATCACTAGAATAGTAGTATCATTTTCCTTAATCACCAGAAAGGTTGATTGTTAAATTATCTGCAGCTGCCCGCACTGCTCTAGAATTCTAATGACTTACCATTATATTATGAACTAAACCCAAACCTTGAACATGCCATTATCAGCCTTTCATAACACATCGCATATAACATACCACACTAAGATAACATGGAAACTTATATCCCTTTCCTACGCCGCAAACATCGACGCACTCAACTAGTCAAGGACTTTCATGATCCCATATAGAAGAAAAATCATTATAGATTCCAAGCTTCGCATACCAACAGAAGATATGCTCATGTTCAGACCACGGTAAAACACATCACGAACTCTTTCTCCCAATTCCCTTACACAAACTAAACTGCCACGACTGAGTCCTTCTACCCACATCGAGCTACGCAACAGCCAGCACTCAAGAGCTTTGTTGCACAATACATGCAAGACTCATTACTTCAAACACATAACAGGAATTAATCGTATCCTTATCATACTGTTTCAGTTTATTATCAATCTATTCCATTTACCCAATTTCCTTTCTGATTCATTTTTAATTTATTATTAGCCCTTACTGTAATGCCACAATACCTCAACTCAAGTTACCATACAAGACTCATACATAAGACCACACGGTCTAGGACCCATAGGCCACTGAATACTCTCTCAGGCATTACCCAAAAGTACCACATTCTATAATACTTTATTCGAAGAACCTCCTACAAATTCTGAATTCGTTATCATTACCTTCCAATACGGATACATAGAATCCCACAATTAATATAACATACCACAAGTCTTGATATCTTCTAACGAAACCACAATCTCTAGCCACATACACAATCTTAAGACACCTGACTGTTACATGCAAACTCTTGAACACCACAAAACCATTCTCGGGTATCATTCATCCTTGCTCAGCTACAATTCAACCGTCTTATTGACAGAACCACTCGTGCCTTGTTAGAACTCTGATACGGCAGAACATGATTACATACATATACAAATAGCTATCTTTCTTTACTATACACCGAGCATTCTTTATCAACGTCAGCTTCAAACATCCTAGTATTTCTTCACATCTACGAAGCACCATATAACCTTCATAAAAATTTTCCAACATACTTGGAGACAGAACCAACATAGCACACAACAGTGCAATCAGTTAATCAATAATAACCTCCTCTGCTTGGCTCGAAGCCATACATCAAAGCACTTTTAACCACTCATAACATTCTTACTCAAATGATGCCACAGTGTTATAGTGAGATTAAACTCAAGTCATTTACAAGCTTTGGCGGAGACTCGAATCATCAAAAATCTTAACTTTTTTGCAATCCTTGTATTTATTCACACACAACAGTTAAGCCCATTCTTTAGGTGACAAAATCTTTTCGAAGCGCCAAATTTTCCAAATATTCGATAGAGTTTCCTTTGTAATTTGGCCTATCCACCTACTAGAGAATCACCAAAACCATATTAACAATACGTCCACAACTCGACAAGACATCACAATGTATATCAACAACATTAATCTTAATACTACACGAGTTATATTATCAAAATTTATACATGGACATGCGTTGCACCTGCTCGAATCATAACATATATCAAATACCTTTCACCACAATACACATAACACAACCAATTTGGTCTTCCTGAGTCTAAACTCATACTACCACACGTAGTGCAGTTTACCTTCCAACAAAGATATATGATAAATATTCACCGCGCCCATAGCTCGGGGCTATACAATAGATTACAATAAGAGTCTAACACCTAACAACTCATCCATTATCAAGCTTTCATTTCCAAAATTTGGGACAATACCGATCATATAAATTTCATAATACCAGCTCGCAAAATCAGCACCTTGGTGCTCAAGTCATAGACAAAGATCTGGCCTCAAGTCCTCCCGACTGGCCCAACATGAACTCACGAAGATTATATCTCACCCCTCGATCGGGGAGTCACAAGCCATCAAGGAAATTATATTACTGGGTGCTCGAGTGCGCATACAAACTTGTGGAAGGAATTTCAAGAATTACATCTCAAGCTGAATCAAGTACGCACGATAAAAATTCCAAGATTGTGAAGTGTTTCCTAAAAGGTCAGCAGCCTCCCGAGGATAAGCACAGGTGTCCCCGTACTGATCCACGAGACTCTACCAACCGGCTCATGACTCATAAGGCCTATTAACCTAGGCTCTGATACCAAATTGTCATGACCCCAAAACCCGATCGTGATGGCGCCCAGCACATTGCTAGGCCAGCCCGACCAAATACACTCTCATCACGAGCTTAGAGCTCAAAATCACTTATTCTAAGTCATTATCAGAGAAAGAAGCCAAATTAAAGTGATAGATATACTAATATCCCAAAACCTTCTAAAAACAACGTAACTTCCCAAAGATTTGGGGTCACGAGCCAAGAGCCTCTATCAGAATATCCATACAACACTGTAAGTGACTCTACAAGTCTAAGAGTACGCGGAATAAAATAAGTAATAACAGAGTAACAAGGGGAAATGTCGGGTCCTGCGGACGCCACACAGCTACCTCGACGATCCTAACTGGGTCCAAACCAGAACCAAGCTCAACTAAGCCTCCAGGTACCTGAATCAACACACATGGTGCAGGGAGTCAAGTGAGTACTTCCAACTCAACGGTAATAAAAGTAAATAATGCTGAGGAAAAGAAAACCACACAAAGCACTATCTCATGCTATAAACATACCGAATTTTCCATTAATTTGCACACTTTCAGGGTATTCCTTTTTAACATATGTGAGTAGATTATTTAGAAATCTCTTTTTTAATTCTCTTCCTTTCATTATAACAGATCAATACCTGGGTACAACCTCAAACAGTGCAAGTCTGCACCCAAATGAGCCTCTTGGACTCAATACTCCTTAACAATTTCCACCATGGGATCTGGTCAATAAGGCAGATAACACATGTATGCCAGTAATGTATGAGTGCTAAATGTCATGCCACGTAGTACACGTAAGCCAATGTATGTATGCAATGCAATGCATATGACGCTGTCGCGTGCAGACCGATCCATGCAAAGGCGCTCGCGCTCACTGTGGGGATGTAGACTCCGGAGGGGCTCCTACAGCCCAAGAGCAATATGAATATCACTCCCGCTACAGCGTGCAGCCCGTTCCATGCATAGTCATGAATGCATATAAGACCCTCGGGCAACAGTATCATAACAGCTCACAGCTAAAATGTCATCAAAACCTTGTTCAAGTTTTTCAAATTTTATGAAAATGCTAGTAGCTAAATACAATTTTTAAAACCTTAGATTGAGATGAAAATATGCACAGTATTATCAAGACAGTGATACCAATCCTTGAAGGATTCAAATAATCGGTACGAAGCCCAAAACATGATAATCAGTCCAATTCCTGATAATTAATATCTTTATTAGGGTGTCAATTCAATTTCAAGCACGCTTTAGGTATCAGCACTATGGCTTTCAACCTAAATGGTTTCAATTTCAAGGTATTATTATTTATTAAGCGGGATGGACCAAGTCACAATCCTCAATGGTGTTCTACCCCACGCCCGTTATCCGATGTGCAAGTCACCTCAATACAACATTAGGATGTGCAAGTCCGGGTTTACTAACACTCAGGACATCATTTACAAGTATTACCCACCTCGATCCGGCGAAAACTCAAGCCCGCGATGACTTAGCTCCTCGAACCGGCCTCTACGCACGTTGAAACTGGTCAAAATCAGTACAAATATATCAAAATAGGCTCATAGAACAACACTTAATAAAAAATAATCAAAATACATGAAAAAACTCGAAACTAGCAGAACTCGAGCCCCTAGCCTGCTTCTCTAAAAATTATGAAAGTCACATTTTCAAAATCATTATCTCGCCACTAGTCCATACATACGAAGTTTATCAAAATCGGACTCCGTTTGCCCACTCAAATCATTGATTTTCTATAACCCAGGAGTAGAGAAAAAATCTTCCATTGATACACCTTAAATCCTCAAATTTTCAGAGGTTAATTCAATGATTTAACACTATATTAACATAAATTGAGTCCATGAGTGCTTACCTGATGAATTCCCTCGATTTCCTCCTCAAAATTGCCAAAATTGCCTCTTAGTTCGAAGCCCCAAATGTGTTAAATGTTCTAAAATTTTGAACCATTATATTCATTAATCCCTGACATATTTTCGCTTCTGCGATATACAGCTCGCTTAAGCGAGACCGCTTCTATGGTTAATTGGTCTCTTCGGCGACCCATGCAATAGCCCAAGACCGCTTCTATGGTAAAAGTGACGCTCCCGTGAATCCGCTTAAGCGGACTTCCTCCCGCTTCTACGAGTTTTCCCCAACAAGCCATTTTTCGCTTCTGCGGAACATTTCTCGCGTCTGTAGTTCCGCGTTGCGACCAGCTGTCTGCTTCTGCGGAATTACACTAGCCAGCCCCAAAATTGCTTCTGCGGTCCTCCATCCGCAGAAGTGAAAACCACTGCTGCAATGAATACCAATAGTTTCAAACACCGAAATTCATGTTTCACCCTTCGAAAACATCCCGAGGCCCCCGGGACCTCAACCAAAAATACAAATCCATTCTAAATCATCACACAAACTTGTTCCAATCATAAAAGCATACCCTTAAATGCACGAATCATCAAATTAAGGGGGATTCAAGCCTAAGGTTCAACCAAAACTTCCGAAACCTACATTCTACCAAAAACCCGACCAAACGATGTCCAAATGACCTAAAAATTTGCAGACATATCCAAAATCACCTAACGAAGCTACTACATCCATCAAAATTCCATTCCGACTCCCGGATCAAAATCTCACCTATCGACCGGTTTTCGCCAAAATTTCAACTTAGCCAATTCAAGCATATTTCTACATCGGAACTCCAAATTCAATTCCGATCACTCCCCTAAGTCAAAAATTACCTCCTGAAGCTAACCGAATCACCGAAATTTGATTCCGAGCCCTCTAACCACATGGTCAACTTTATGTTTACTTTTTAGAAACAAGCTTCACTTTAAAAGGCTATATGCCTTATTTTCAACCAGAATTAATCCGAATTTACCCAATAGACTCTAACATAGATATAGAAACATGAAGCAACATAATGAGGAGAAAATGGGACGGTAACTCTCGTGACGACGGATCGGGTCGTCACAACCCGGTACTAGATTTTGAGGTTGTGCAGTATGCCTAAAGAACGTTGAGCTGAATTTCCTTCCCTTTTCCCTTGGAGTCGGTCAGCCTCTTCTTAAGATTTTGGATGATGGTTTTGTTGGTCAATTCGGCTTGTCCGTTCCCGTTAGAATGATAAGGTGTTGACAGAATTCTTTTGATCTTGTGATCTTCAAAAAAATTGGTTACTTTGCTGCCGATGAACTGTTTCCTGTTGTCACACACGATTTCGGATGGCATCCCGAACCGACATATGACGTGGTCCCAAATGAAGTCGATGACTTCCTACTCCTTGTCTTCTTTATAGGCTTGTGCTACAATCCACTTAGAAAAATAGTCAGTCATAAATAGAATGAATTGAGCTTTACTTGGTTGGTGTACATGGAAGAGGACCAACGATGTCCATTCCCCACTTCATGAATCACCGTGGTGAGAAGAACAAATGGATTAGTTCCCCGAATTGGTGAATAATCGTTGCATGTCTTTGGCATTCATCACATTTTCCAAAAAAACTCTTTTGTATCTTTTTCCATGATCCAGTAATAGACGACTCTAATTACTTTTCAAACCAATGACTCGACACCAAATTGATTTCCGCAAGTCCCCACAAGAAATTCCCTCAGAACATATTCGGTATCTCCCGGTCCTAGACATATTGCTAGTAGACCATCGAATGTTCTTCTGAACAAGGTTCCGTCTTTGGACAAGGTGAAATATGTTGCCTTCGTGCATAGGGACCTCAATTCTTTCGGATCTGAGGGAAGTTTTTCAGTCTTCAAATACTCTATCTATTTATTTCTCCAATCCCAGATCAAGCTTGTAAAGTTTATCTCGGCATGGCCTTCTTCGACTACTGATCTCACGAGTTGCACGACTACTGATTCCACCTTCTTCGTCGCATGTGTGTCCTGAGCGACCGATCGAGTATCCTTGCGAGTGCTACTTTCGGGATCGATAGAAAAATTTGAATTAATGGCTACACGCAAGCTAACGTCGATTGGATGACATGCTGGAACTCCATTGAGGCCAACTGGAAGCCCGTCGTTCCCCAGTTCTATGTTGTCATTTTCATCATGGTGAGCGAAGTCACTGTCCACGTGTACGGGTGCTGCCTGAGAGTTCAACATGTTGATCTTGGAATCAAAGATACTCACAAGAACAAGTGTAAAATAGTGTGTGTTATGAAGGTTAATACCAGGCAATCACTATTCTTAACCCAACGGTGGACGCCAAACTATTTACCTTAAAAACTGATAACAATTGGGTTTATACGTGATTTTAAGAATACGTGATATACCTTGACACAAATTGACAAAATATGTATTAATATCGAAATTGACTTAAAAAAAATAAATACAAACCAAACGAATCAAATATCCTTGGCCCTCGAGTTCGATCATCCTTGAACCAATAGAAATTTCAGCTGATATAAGAAAAAAGTAGCAATATAATAAAAATTGGAGAAAGGTAGTATATTGTTTTTTATTACGTAATATGATCATATTTTACAAATGATCGGACCCCCTTTATATAGTAGGGGAGTCCTACTCTTGATACAATTCTAATATAGTTAAGAATCTCATGAATAGCTAGTTAATCGACCTGTTCTTGATACGTCTTGGGATTTCCGCCGTGATCCTCGTCCGATTGTGGATATTTCGGCTTTCCATTATTTGGCTTGGTAAGCTTCCTTCGATCTCGCTTGACCTCTATCTTACTCGGTCTCGATATTGGCCCGATCTCGATTTTGATCGGCCTCTAGGTCACGAGCTCGGCACTCGAACTTTGCACCATGGTTATTCATAATACGGGGTTGAACTTTGGCCTATCATGTTCCAGTTTTGATTAGTCATACGAAGGGCAAGCTCGATTTTGACCGTATAAAACATGCATCAAATATATATTTTATGGAGACTCATTGTTAGGTTTTCACTTTTCACCATCATAATTCCATTAAATCGATTAATTTCTCCTCTTTTGTTTATTATCAAGTCTTCATTATATAACAATTATTTGATATTACATTTGTGTCTGTAATTGAAAGGAACATCTTATTTACATATAGACCATAATGGAGTACTTCATTTTCCATTTCGTTCTAAAATTATACTACAAAATTTGAAAATAAAATATAAAGTGAAATAAAAATTTCATGAACAAATAGAGTTAATGGTCCCATAGGAAATTCTGCCTACACGCGAATAATTATCTTCCTAGGTTGATCAATTTGAATTTCACTATAAGATTTGTGAATGAAAATTGGACTAGGTCACCTCAAATGTTGTAAACATTGTGTGGGTAGAAAGTGATATTTACTTTTTATCTAGCATTTTTAATGCTTAGCAATAGTAGCCACTAGTCTATTAAAATTAATATGAAAAGACTCTGTTACCCTTTCTTGTATCTCTTTCATGTGTTAGGGAGAAGAACTGTGCCGCCGTCTGTGAGACGGAAGGATTTTTCGGTGGCGACTATTGTGGACTCCGCCGCCGTTGTTTCTGTACTAGGGCATGCTAAGAATGTTCCTATATGTTATACATATAAACTTAATTTGAGAAACTCTTGAATACACACTATGATTGTTCAAAGATTAACGTGCTAGTTTTGTTACTAATTAAACTAGTCGTGATCTTTGATCGTATGTAATTATGGTGGTAGATGTATTTCGATTTGTGATTTTTGTAATGTATTTTGGTTTTCTGCTACATTATGGATCTTGAACTTACTGTTACAAGTTTAAAATTTAAGGACACTTGGTCGTGAATTTCGAGTTCCAAGTTTAAAAGTTAAGGATACCTCGTCTTGAACTTAGAGTTACAAGTTCAAAAGTTAAGGGCACTTGGTCCTGAACTTAGACTAACAAGCTCAAAAGTTAAGGACAATAGGTCTTGAACTTACAGTTACAAGTTCAAAAGTTAAGGACAATAGGTCCTGAAGTCCTGAAGTTAGACTAACAAGCTCAAAAGTTAAGTACAATTGGTCATAAACCTAAGCTAAGAAGCCCAAAAGTTAAGGACAGTAGGTCCTGAACCTAGACTAACAAGCTCAAAAGTTAAGGACAATATGTCCTGAACTTAGAACAACAAGCTCAAAATTTAAGGACACTTGGTCCTGAACTTATAGTTACAAGTTCAAAAGTTAAGGACACTTGGTCCTGAACTTAGACGAACAAGCTAAAAAATTAAAGACAATAGGTCCTGAACGAAGACTTACAAGTTCAAAAGTTAAAGGTAACTAGTCCTTAACTTAGAGTTACAAGCACAAAAATTAAGAGCAGGTGGTCTTCGACTTCGAGTTCCAAGTTCAAACGTTAAGGACATATAGTCCTGAAGTCCTGAACTTAGAGTTACAAGTTCAAAAGTTAAGGACATGTAGTCCTGAAGTCCTAAACTTAGAGTTACAAATTCAAAAGATAAGGATAGGGGTGGGCATCGGACGGTTCGATTATGAATATTATCAATTTTGCCAATCGGTTATCGATTTACATATATCACCTAATAACCAAACCGATAAGATATTGATATCGATTAATCGATTATCGATCATATCGGTTTACTCGTATAAGATAAAACAACTAAAATATTTTCACAATGTGTAAAACAATTTCGATATAAAAATTGTTTTGCTAAAATAGTTTTATAAGATTTTAAGAACTATTTTGCTAAAACTCTTTTTAGAACTGTTCTATTTCACAATAATTTAAATTTACTGCAACATCTAAGAAAATAAACACTAACCAAAGTTTCTATATTTCATTCTTCAACCCAAAAAATATAAACAAAAATCTCAATATGAGTGAGTGACAACAAAATAGAATATCAATCATATTTTCACTTCGACACTTTATGAAAATATTAGAGATCTTAATGAATAACAAATACAAGTGTCAGCCACGATGCACATGTTTGTAATGTAATTTTCATAAATGTCAAAAGAAATAGTAAGAAGATGAGTCACTACCCTTCGACTGCTTTGAAGACTGAACAACTCCATCAAATAGTTCTGCTAAACATAGAACTAATAGTTCACTAACAATAGAACAATAAAATTAAATATGCAACAATAGAATAAAGTTCAACACTTCAACTAATAGTTCAACACTACAAACGGTCCAAAGTAATAGCTCAAACACATTAACAATACAAAGTAGTAACAACCTTAAGATTAACAAATCCAAATTCCAAACATAGTACTAATAGTTCAAATTCAAGTAACACCACAAAAACTACTCAATCCTTACATGCTTCACCAAATTGCGCTCCAAACAATGTTCAACATGCCTCATTAAGGACTCAGTACCAGTTTCTCGTGCATTATAGCGTAAAACAAGATGACAATGACTACATCTTACTTTCTACCATTCATCGTCACGTTCTTAAATCCTTTCATAGTGACTCCAAACATGAGAGATAGCTTTGACACCACAAAGTCGTGGCATAGTTGTCCTATTAAACATAAAAAGAAATTTTTTTAAGTCAAGTAATATTTTTCACCATATTATGTGTTATATAAGTTGAATAACTAAATCACCAAAGTTTTAAATCACAACTATCTAAGAGTCTACAGGGTTCGTTTCCATGATTGGCAAAATCTATAAAAATATATATTAACAAGTCAAATAATAAAAATATTAAATAAACTATTTATAAAAATAATATACAATTCTAGTAGCCTTATTTACTTTCTTAATTTGCATTTACATGATAGCAATAATCTCTAATTCAAGTAGTTGGCCAGTAAAATAACATCAGTATTCTTAAGATCTTCTTTATTCAAACGACTAGCAGTAACCTTTTTACATTGATATCTACTTTTTTACTTAGTACAGAATTATGTGTAAAGATTAAAAAGTTTATTAGTGATGAAATACAATTTTTATAACAACTGACACAAGATAATTTTACAATAGCTCAACAATTAAAACACACTACAAATCTCACTTCAGCTTTCAAACATACTAAGAAAAATCCAGAGCCATAGTGCTTTCAAACAAACTAAGAAAAAATTGAAGATGAAGCAACTAAAAACTTACACGAAGAATTAAGATGAAGCTGAGGAATGAGGCTGAAAAATACGACTGAAGAGCGAAGTGAAGATGCGAGTGAAGAATCTGAGAAATAAAGTGAAGATGCGAGTGAAGAGTGAAAGAAAGAAACTGAGAAATGCGACTGACGCCGGCCTAAGTCTTGACGGGCTGACTAGTAAGGGTGTGAAATAGAGAAACTGAGAAAGATTAGGGAAATCAAAGAGTGAACTATGAATTATGTAACCAATTTATGCTATACTTAAGGGTAAACTAGTAAATTAGTTAATCTTATTGGGTTATCAGTTTTACCCAATAATAGAATTGTCAAACCGAGCCCGAATCGATAACCAATTAAATTTATTTTTTAACTCGTTAACCCAATACCAATAACCCAATAAATAATTAACGGTTCGGGTTATCCCCCATATATGTCCATTCCTAGTTAAGGACACTTGGTCCTGAACTTTATGAGCAGAAGGGTGTTTTCATCCGAGCAGGTAAAATTTATTAAAGCAGTTGCTAAAGACTAAAGACATTTTAAACAATGATTAAAAGTAAATACATATGTTATGAGTGGATAAGTGTGTACTTTCTCCTCCAATGTTCTGATACGCATGCGGGGAGACGCATTTGGAGATTTGATCGAAAACCGGCCGACGCCCACCCGATTAGAGGGGCCGAGAAATTAAATAAGATCAAAACTTATTTTAGAAAGTTCTGTAGATTTCTTCTTGAGACGTTCCCACTTCAAATAGTACCAAGATATTCCAAATTATGAAAAGGTAATATCAATGAGTAGAACCTGCATTTGGCGTAGGTTTGGATCTAAAGTTGAGTCAAATTTGACTTTTAAATTAACCAAACCGAGCCAACTTTAAGGACACCGTCCAAAACATACACATTTTTAAAAACTAGTATTTAAAGTTTAGCCAAATTCGAGGAACTTCAAACCGCTTGAAGGTTTGAAGTTTTGAACTTCAAACCTGCAGGTCTAAATTTTGAAACTTTGGTCTGAACCTCAAGAAATTACAACCTTTTCTTTTTGGAAATTATAGATTTTATATTTACTAGGGAAATATTTATATTATAACAAAATCCCATGTCACACCCTTTTTTTAACAAGAGAATTTTTCATAAAGAGCATTCATAAAGACCTAATTAGCAATAAATAGAAATCATTTCTAATATTACATGATATAGGAATGTTTTACGGTATTCTATAATGTATTTAGTGTATTAAACAAGTTGTATTTAATAATACAACATTAAGATCCGCCGCATAAACTGGGATTGCTATAAATGCCAAATTGTATTTAAGTGTATTAATATGTATTTAGCGTGAAAATAGTAACGGGTAAGCGCAAATCTGGGGATGAATAAGATATAAACGGAATGAAATCAAAAAAAAATTGATTTCCATTATTTTAGTTAACTAACTTAAATATACGAAATCCATAGGTATTCTTCTCTATATTGAGCCAATTTAACGACAAAAAAACAGAGGAATACAAATCCGAACACCGTATATTGAGTATTCATCAGTCGTAGGCTACAATTTCAGAAAATACACTACTAATATATGTTGTATAAAACAGATATTACTTCATTTATGTAAGATAAATACAGTTAAATACATATGCATACTATTATAAATTCTACTGAATAACAATACTAATTGAAAAAAAAATTAGATATGCATATTGTGAATAAACATAATACAGTAAACATAAATTAATAACAAATACGAACAAATACATGTGAATAGACTTGTCTTCTCAAACGAGGGAGGCGACGAAACAAATACACACAAATACATGTGAATAGACTTGTTTTCTCAAATGAGGGAGGGACGAAACAAACAAGTCCTTCAACTTGTGAATGAATTGGAGCCAATAGAAATCCCTGAATAGTGTCGAGGGAGAAGTACAACAGGTGATCCTTCTCCAAGAATATGAAGAAGATAATTGTTACAGTTCAAATCCTTAACAAATAGTTCTTTGACCAACATATCTCCTTCACTCTTCTTCTTGTCCTTTAGGCGATAACTCCTTGGTTCTATTCTAATGTTCTTTGGTACTCTGCGGTAGAAGATTAAAGAAGCTAAAGAAACCAACAGAGAGACCCTTACCTAACATAAACGATAATTTTGGGAAATTTGATGGGGGTTTACTAGAACCAAAGAAGTTGAAGGGCAAGGAAAATGGAGTTTTATAGAAGAAGAAGAAGAAGAATAATGTGAAATCTAAGGAGCTGGGATTGCCATCCCTGGGTCCAACTGCTACAGCCGCGGCTGAAGAAGGTGAAAATATGTATTAAGATGAAAGAGAAAATAAAATATTAGGGGAGTTATAATGGATTGATAAAAATAAGGCTTAAATATAGGAATTCATTAAATTTTGAATTTTTGCTACAAAAATAGAAAAGGTTATTATATTATGTAAAATTTTGAAAAAATATTTATATGTTATATTTAGGTCTTAACCTATTCTATAGGTGGTAAAATTTCATTTTAACAAATCTCATTAAACCATCTTAAATTAATAAAAGATTTAGTAAAACTCGAAAAAAGGGTTTTCAATTTTTGAAAGTGACAAAGATTGTATTCAAAAAGAAAAAAATCAGAGTGCCGCTAATTTTTTAGAAAATAATTTCCTTTTAAAACACTTGGACTCAAAACTAAGTTCAAACCTGAGGTTTGGGTAAGGGGGTTCATTTAACTCGAGGAGAAGGTGTTAGGTATTCCCCAAGTCCCGTAAAAGTCACGGTTGCGTACTCGATTTAGTTGGCTTTTAGAACATTTAGGTTAGGAAAAAATCACAGAAGAAAGCAAAATAAATGCACACGAGGCTTGAGGTTGTCCCCTCCAAATGAAAGAAAACAAAAAAAAACTGAAAATAAAACACTACGAGCACAACTTTAGACCTCCGATTACAAGTACTTCCGGACATTCCTCGGAATAAAATATATACAAGTTTTTCGGGCTATTCCCCAGATGAATTTAACTAAGGGACAACATCTCACCTTAAAACTAACAAATATCCTAAGACTTGCCTACCCCAAATGTGATCGGCCTAAGCATGCTCCTAGCCAATACTAACAACGATAAAGGAACAATTCAATTCATGCACATGTCTTATTTTTTAACTTTCATTTTTATTAGAACGGGCCGACACCTAAAACATGGAGACAAATCAATTACTAATGGGCTTCGATCACTCCCCACTTTTCCGCAACCCAACAAATATATAAAATGCCAATCAAGCAAGTTTACCATAAACATGATGCTTCAAGTTATAACAAGCAGAAGAGAAAATAAAGCAAAAGTGAACTGAAATATAGTAAGAGCCAATTGTGACGCTAGTAGGGCGTGGCTCGCACCCCGTAGCAGGTGCGGGATTGATCGTGAAAGGGGGATTGAGACTTGGTCCATCCCGAATATCAATAATATGTTATTAGTGGTTGAAAACACTGTATTTGATAAAATTGTGTGCTGTAAGCCGTGTTTGGGGCCTTGTGCCGGACCTGTAGTATCCCTAGGTGATAGTTATATATGTGATAGCTATATTTGCTTAAATCACTGATCTCAGTCCTGGTTTGAAATCACAGTATTGAATTGCTAAGTCACCTATTTTGGAAAAATTAAATAAAAGTTAAAGTATTTTCATAATTTATGAACTGGAACCTGGAAATAATAATAATTTGAGCTGCTTTGTGACTTATATGATTGTTGTGGACCGAGGATGGATCGGGCTGCACGCCGCAGCGGTTGATATGATATGAGGATCGGGCTACACGCTGCAGCGGTATTGCGCTTGGGCTGTAGGAGCCCCTTTGGAGTCTGTACACACCCACACTCAGTGTCGTCGATGTTAAATGGATCGGGCTACACGCCGTAGAGATTATGTACATTGCATTGCATCTTTATCTGTTGAATTATCTATGATAATTGTATTGTACTGTTGTTGCTAGTTCGTAGGAGGATCGGACTGTAGTTTAGCTTCATTTTGTGGTATTCTGTGAATTTCTTGCTTTCAGGCTACTTGTATATATTTATTACTCACCGAGTACTTAGTACTCATCCCTACTCCCTGCACCTTTTGTGTGCATATTCAGGTACTCAGGAGCAGTAGACAGGCATTTCCAGCGTTTGCAGTGTCATACTGAGTTGCTGAGGTAGCTGCCGACGTTCGCAGAACCTAGCTTCTCATCCCTTTTTAGTTGTTACTTTATGTTCGGATTTGAGTATTTCCATACAGTATTCTCTACTATTGTTCGGTTTTGTTTAGAGGCTCTAGAGTTGTGACTTCAGATCTTTGGTAATGTTAGTTGTTTTCGCACTTCTTAGTATTTTGTTCGTATTTTTATTATTGGAGTTCTTTGACTCATATATCCTTCTTGAGTTGTCCATTTGGGACTGATATTCATTTGTGATAAACAATTATTGGTCTGGCTGGCCTAGCTTAATTGTTGGGCGCCATCACGACCGGATTTGGGTCGTGACAAGTTGGTATCATAGCTTAGGTTAGTAGGCTTCATGAGACTTGAGCCGGGTTGGTAGAGTCTCGTGGATTGGTAGGGGGACGCCTGTACTTATCCTCGGGAGGCTGCAAACCTTTTAGAAAAACACTTCACATTTCTTGGAATTCTTATCGTGCGTACTTGATTCAGCTTGAGATATAATCTTTGAAATTCCTTCCACACGTCTGTGTACGCTTCGAGCGCTCAATAATGTAATTGCCTTGAGGGCTTGTGATCCCCTGATCGAGGGGCGATATATAATCTTTGTGAGTTCATGTTGCGACAGTCATGAGGACTTGAGGCCAGATCTTTGTCTATGACTTGAGCACTCCGGTGCTGATCTTACAAATTGGTATTATGAAATTTCGTATGATCGGTATTGTTCCTAATTGTGGAAATGGCAGCTTAATAATGTACGAGCTATCAAGTGTTAGATCCTTATTGTAATCTGTTGTGTAGTCCCGAACTATAGGCGTGGTGAATATTTATCATATCTCTTAGTTGGAAGGTAAAGTGTCTTACATGTAGTAGAACGAGTTTAGACTCAGGAAAACTAAAGTGATTATGTTATGTGTATCCTGGTGGAAGGTGTGTATCCTGGTGGAAGGTATTGTACTGAAATAGTAGATTGAGGCAAAGTAGGTAGGTGGATTCGGATGTGTAATTGAAGGGTATTTGGTATGTGTTATGATGCGAGCAGGTGTAGCGCGGGTTCAGGTATAAATTGTGATAATATGATTCGTATAGTATTGAGATTTAATGTTGTTGAAATACATTGTGATGTCTTATTGAGTTGTGGATGTATTTTTAGAATGGTTTGGTGATTCTCTGGCAGATGGATAGACCAATTTACAAAGGAAACTCTGCCGAAATTTTTGAAAAATTTGGGACTTAAAAAAGATTTCTGTCACCTAAAGAGAGTAGGCTTAACTGTGGTGTATGTATAAATGCAAGAACTACAGAAGGGTTAAGGTCTCTGATGATTCGAGTCTTTGTCAAGCTTGTAAATGACTTGAGTTTAATCTCACCATAACATTGTGGCATCATTTGAGTAAAGAATGCTATGAGCGGCTAAAAGTGCTTTGATGTATGGCTCTGAGCCAAGTTGAAGAGATTGTTATTGATTTACTGATTGCACTGTTGTGTGCTATGTTGGTTCTGTCTCTAAGTATGTTGGTGATATTCTGGTAAATGTGAAGAAATCCTAGGATGATGTGAACTGTTGTTGGTAAAGAATGTTCGGTGTATAGAAAAGAAAGATAGATAAATACAGCTGTATGTAATCATGTTCTGTAGTGTCAGAGTTCTAACAAGTCACGAGTGGTTCGGTACAATAAGACAGTTGAATTACAGTTGAATAAGGTTGAATGACGCCCCGAGAATGGTTTTGCGGTGTTCAAGATTTTGCTTGTAACAGTTAGGTGTATTAAGATTGTGTATATGGCTAAAGACGGTGGTTTCGTTAGAAGGAATCAAGACTTGTGTTATGTTATGTGAATGAAAGGATTCTATGTATTTGTATTGGGGAGTAATGATAATGAATTCAAAATTACTGGAAGTTCTTCAAATACAGTATTGTAGAATGTGGTGCTTCTGGGAAACATTGAGAGAGTATTCAGCGGCCTGTGAGCCTTAGACCGTGTAGTCTTATGTATCAGTCTTGTGTGGTAACATGAGTTGAGATATTGTAGTGCTACAGTAAAGGCTAGTACTAAGTTAAAGATGATTCAGAAAGGAAATTGAGTAAATGGAGCAACTTGTTAATAAACCGGAACGGTATGATAAGGATACGATTAACTCCTGGTATGTGTTCGAAGTAACGAGTCTTGCAGATATGGTGCAACAAAGCTCTTGAGTGCTGGCAGTTGCGTAGCTCGATGTGGGTAGAATGACTCAGTCCTGGCAGTTTAACTTATGCAATGGATTTTGGGAAAAGAGTTTGTGATGTGTTCTACCGTGGTTTGAAAGTGAGTATATTCTTGTTGGTATGCGAGGCATGGAACGTGTGATGACTTTTCTTCTATATGGGATCATGAAGTTCCTTGACTAGCTGAGTGCATCGATGTTTGTGTCACGATCCAAATCCGGTCGTGATGGCGCCCAACAATTAAGCTAGGCCAGCCAGACCAACAATTCAATTATCACAACGATATCAATCCCAAATGGACATCCCAAGAAGAATATATGAGTTTAAGAACTCCAAAATACTGAGAGGTGCGGAAAACAACTGACACTCCCAAAGATCTGGAGTCACAAGTCTAGAGCCTCTAACAAAACCCAACAGAAATAGAGAATACTGTATAGAAATACTCAAGTTTGAATATGAAATAGCAACTGAAAAGAGGAGGAGAAGCTAGGTTCTGCGAACGTCGGCAGCTACCTCAGCAACTCGGTATGACTCCGCAAACGCTGGAAATGCTTGTCTATTGCTCCTGAGTACCTGAGTCTGCACTCAGAAGGTGTAGGGAGTAGGGGTGAGTACTAAGTACTGAGTGAGTAATAAATATATAAGAGCAGCTGAAAGTAGCAAATCCACAGAATACCACAATATGAAGCTAAACTACAGTCCGAATCTCCTACGAACTAGCATCAACAATACAATACAGCTACCACACAGTAATTCAACAAATAGAGATGCAATGTTATGCACATAACCGCTACGGCGTGTAGCCCGATCCATTTCACGTCGACGGCGCTCACTGGGGGTGTGTACAGACTCCGGATGGGCTCCTACAGCCCAAGCGCAATACTGCTGCGGCGTGCAGCCCGATCCTCACATCAACCACTGCGGCGTGCAGCCCGATCCCATACTCAGTCCACAACAAGCAATTAAGTCACAAAACAATTCCTTTTCCTTAATTCCAGTTCTCAATTCATAATTTATGAAAAATGCCTTAACTTTATTAAGTTTGTAAAAGCCGGTGACTTAGCATTTCAAAAGTGTGATTTCAATTTCCGGGACTGAGATCAGTGATTTAAGCAATTTTAGCTATCATATAAATATTGTCCTCTAAGGACGCTACAGATCGGCACAAGGCCCCAAACAAGGCTTACAGCCCACAAATATAGCAAATACAGTGTATTTCCAACACTAACAACATATTATTCATTTCCGGGATGGACCAAGTCTCAATCCCCAATCACGATCAATCCCGCACCTGCCACGGTGTGCGAGCCACGCCCTATTAGCGTCACAATGTGCTAAGCCGGGGTTTCGAACCCTCAGGCTACAATATACACAAACTACTCACCTCTAGCCGGTCGTCGAATCGTCCGCGATGCCTTTTCCTTTGAATTTCGATGCCTCGTGTGTAGAATCTAGTCAAATAACAATAATTATATCAATTACGGGTCAAAGCATCATAACCCACTTCAATTTATATGAAATTCGCAAAATTACACTAAGTTGGTAAAACCCGACTTTCGGTACGATTCTCGAAAAATTACGAAAGTCACATATTCGGAACCCTCATCTCAATACGAGTCTAAGCATATCAATTTTACCAAATTCGGACTCCATTTGCTCATTCAAAACCTTGATTTTCTAAAGTTCAAACCTAGGGTTAAATCTTCCATGATTTACCCCAAATCCTTCCATTTCCATGACATAATTGCATAATAATACCAATACTAATCATAGTTTAAGTCCATAGTTGCTTACCCGATGATTTCCCTTGAGTTTCTCTTTAAAATCGCCCAAATCGCCTCTAAAGCCGAGACCCAATTGTGTGAAATGTTCCGAAATTTTTCTCACTTCGATACACTTTACTTACAGCGATTTTCGCTTCTGCGGAATATTTTCCGCTTCTACGCGTCCGCTTCTGCGGAGACTCGATCGCTCCTGCGGATATTTCCGCTTCTGCGACTAGGCGTCCGCCTCTGCGGACTCGCCTAAGCGGCTCCCTTCCGCTTCTGCGATGGCCGCTTCTGCGGCTCCCTGTCCGCTCCCGCGATTCCGCTTCAGCGGAAAATGCTCCGCTTCTGCGGTGCCCAGCGCTTCTGCGCTCCTGGTCCGCTTCAGCGCACCCGCTCCTGCGCCCATAATTCCGCAGGAGCGGAAACAACAGAAGCAGTGCACCAGTTCTGCAATTTTGCATATTTTTCTCCCGATTAACCATCCGAAAACACCCCGAGGCCCCCAGGACCTCATTCAAACACACCAACACATCCTAATTCCTTATTCGAACTTGTTCCAATCATAAAAACACCATCCTAAACATCAAAATCACCAATTATCCACGGATTCAAGCCTAAGTTTCTTCAAAACTTTCAAAACTAACATTCAATCCAAAACCCGATCAAACGATGTCCGAATGACCTGAAAATTTGCGGACATATCCAAAATCACATAACGAAGCTACAGGAAATTGTCGGAATTCCATTCCGACCCCCGGATCAAAATATCACCTACCATCCGGTTTTCGCCAAAATTCAACATTCGCCAATTCAAGCTTAAAACTACACCGGACCTCCGAATTCAATTCCGATTGTTCTCCTAAGCCATAAATGATCCCCCGGAACTAGTCGAATCATCAGAATCCGATTCCGAGCATTCTAACTCAATAGTCAACTCTTGGTTGACTTTTCATATTCAAGCTTTCTTCAAACATGCTATTTGTTTCATTTTCAATCCAAATCACTCCTAACTCACCCGATATACTCTAATACTGTTTTAAAAGCATAATATATGTAAATGCAAGGTAACGGGTGGAAATTCCCGTAACGACGGGCCGGGTCGTTACACCCTCCCCAACTTAAACAAACGCTCGTCCGCGAGCGGGTTAAGAAACATACCTGGAGCATCAAACAAGTGTGGATATCTGCTCCGCATTTCCTGCTCGGTCTCCCAAGTTGCTTCCTCCACGGGACGACCTCTCCACCGCACTTTTACTGAAGCTATGTTCTTAGATCTCAGCTTACGAACCTGTCGACCCAAAATGGCTACTGGTTCCACATCATAAGTCAAATCCTCATCTAGCTGTATCGTGCCGAAGTCCAACACATGAGACGGGTCTCCGACATACTTCCGGAGCATAGATACATGGAACACCGGGTGAACTCCCGACAAACCGGGTGGCAAAGCAAGCATATAAGCCACCTCCCCAACTTTCCTAAGCACCTCAAAAGGTCCAATAAACCTTGGGCTCAACTTCCCTTTCTTTCCAAACCTCATAACACCTTTCATAGGCGAAACTTTCAGCAACACCTTCTCACCTACTGAATAAGACACATCTCGGACCTTCCGGTCTGCATAACTCTTCTGACGCGACTGAGCCGTGCGAAGTCTCTCCTGAATCACCTTCACCTTATCTAAGGCATCTTGGACTAACTCTGTCCCTAACAACCTAGCCTCGCCGGGCTCGAACCAACCGACTGGAGATCTACACCGCCTCCCATATAAAGCTTCATACGGTGCCATCTGAATGCTGGACCGATAGCTATTATTGTAAGCAAACTCCGCCAAAGGCAAATAATCAGCCCATGAACCACCAAAATCAATGACACAAGCACGCAACATGTCCTCCAATATCTGAATAGTACGCTCAGACTGCCCATCCGTCTGTGGATGAAATGCTGTGCTCAGCTCCACCTGTGAACCCAACTCTCGCTGAAATGTCCTCCAGAACTGAGATGTGAACTGGGTACCTCTGTCCGATATAATGGAAATAGGAACTCCATGCAATCTCACTATCTCACGGATGAATATCTCTGCCAACCGCTCTGAGGTATAGGTAGTACACACTGGGATGAAGTGAGCCGACTTAGTCAACCTATCCACCACCACCCAAACTGAATCAAACTTCCTCGCTGTCCGAGGGAGTCCACTAACAAAGTCCATGGTTATTCTTTCCCACTTCCACTCCGAAATATCAATACGCTGGAATACACCACCAGGTCTCTGATGCTCATACTTGACCTGCTGACGGTTTAGACACCGAGCCACATGGCTCACAATATCTTTCTTCATCTTTCTCCACCAGTAATGCTGCTTCAAATCCTGATACATCTTCGCGGCTCCTGGATGAATAGAATACCGCGAACTATGGGCCTCTTCCAATATCAACTCACGAAGGCCATCAACATTGAGCACACATATCCGGCCCTGCATCCGCAATACACCCTCACTATCAATAGTGACATCTCTAGCATCATCGTGCTGAACTCTGTCCTTAAGGACAAGTAAGTGTGGATCATCATACCGGCGCTCTCGAATACGATCATATAAAGAAGAACGAGCTACTACACAAGCCATCACCCGACTGGGCTCAGAAATATCCAGTCTTACCATCTGATTAGCTAACGCCTGAACATCAACTGCTAGGGGTCTCTCCCCAACTGGAATATACGCCAAACTGCCCATACTAATAGCCTTCCGGCTCAATGCATCAGCCACTACATTGGCTTTCCCGGGATGATACAAGATAGTAATATCATAGTCTTTAAGCAATTCAAGCCATCTCCGCCGCCTCAAATTTAGATCTTTCTGCTTAAACAAATGCTGAAGGCTGCGGTGGTCTGTATATACATCACAAGATACACCATATAGATAATGCCTCCAAATCTTCAAGGCATGAACAATAGCAGATAACTCCAAATCATGAACAGGGTAGTTCTTCTCGTGGGGCTTTAGCTGACGAGAAGCATATGCAATAACTCTACCCTCCTGCATCAACACACAACCGAGTCCAACTCTGGAAGCATCACAATACACCGTATATGACCCCGAGGCCGATGGTAACACAAGTACTGGAGCCGTGGTCAAAGCCTCCTTGAGCTTCTGAAAGCTCTCTTCACATTCATCGGACCACACAAATGGAGCATTCTTCTGTGTCAGCTTAGTCAACGGTGAAGCAATAGATGAGAAATCCTGAACAAACCGGCGATAATAGCCTGCCAAGCCGAGAAAACTCCGAATCTCTGTAGCTGAGGAAGGTCTGGGCCAATTCTGCACTGCCTCAACCTTCCGTGGATCAACCCGAATACCATCACTAGACACTATATGTCCCAGAAAACCGACAGTATCAAGCCAGAACTCACACTTAGAGAATTTTGCATAAAGCTTCTCTTCCCTCAACCTCTGCAATGCCACTCTCAAATGTTGTGCATGCTCCTCCTGGCCGCGTGAGTATACCAAGATATCATCAATAAACACAATCACAAAAGAATCAAGGTACGGCCGAAATACACTATTCATCAAGTGCATGAATGCCGCTGGGGCATTAGTCAACCCGAAAGACATCACCAGGAACTCGTAGTGCCCATATCGCGTCCTGAACGCTGTCTTCATAATATCCGAGTCCCTGATCTTCAACCGATGATAGCCCGATCGAAGATCAATCTTAGAAAATACACTAGCTCCCTGGAGCTGATCAAATAGGTCCTCAATACGAGGTAATGGGTACTTATTCTTCATTGTTACCTTGTTCAGCTGCCTGTAATCAATGCACATTCTCATTGTGCCATCTTTCTTCTTTACGAACAACACCGGTGCACCCCAAGGTGACACACTTGGACGAATGAAACCCTTATCTAAGAGTTCCTGAAGCTGTTCTTTCAATTCTTTTAACTCCGCTGGTGCCATGCGATAAGGAGGAATAGAAATGGGCTGAGTGCCCGGCACCAAGTCAATACCAAAGTCAATATCTCTGTCAGGCGGCATGCCTGGCAGGTCTGCTGGAAATACATCCGGAAACTCCTTCACAATGGGGACCGAATCAAGACTGGGTGTCTCGGCCTCAACATTTCTAATGAAGGCCAAATAAGATAAACAACACTTGCCAATCATTCGTTGGGCCTTTATATAAGAAATCACTCTGTCGGACACATAATCAGTCAAGCCACGCCACTCGATCCTCGGATTACCTGGAATAGCTAGTGTGACTGTCTTGGCATGACAGTCCATAATCGCATGGTAAGGAGATAGCCAATCCATGCCTAGAATAACATCGAAATCTACCATGCCCAGTAGTAATAAATCAACTCGGGTCTCCAGACCCCCAATAGTAATAATACAGGATCGATATACCTGATCCACAACAACAGTATCCCCCACTGGGGTAGACACATGTACGGGCAAAGCAAGAATACCACGGGTCATACCCAAATGATGTGCAAAATAAGTAGAGACATAAGAATAGGTGGATCCGGGATCAAATAAGACGGAAGCATCCCTGTGGCAGACTGAGATAATACCTGAAATAACCGCATCTGAAGCACTAGCATCCTTCATATCCGGAAGAGCATAAAAACGAGCCTGACCTCCACCAGTACGATCCTCACCCCTAGGGCGACCTCTGGATACCTGGCCACCAGTCCTAGCTGACTGTGCTGGCGCTGAAGAAACAGGAGTAGAAGACGAAGGTTGATCCCTCCGCTGTGACCTCTTACGAAGCCACTGAGGACACTCTCTCCTGATATGGCCCAAATCACCGCACTCAAAACAACGGCCTGAAGATGGAAGAAGGGGCTGCTGAGGACCCCTCGCTACCGATGAATCCTGTGCTGAGGAAACAGGAGCAGAGCTCTGAGCTGGAAGAGCACTCAGTGCAGGCTGACTCTGCTGGCGGCCCTGCTGACCCTGATAACCCTGCTGGCCTTGACGACCACGATCAGATGAAACCCCACTGGACTCTGTACGTCCGGACTGATGAGATCTAAAGGAGCGACCTCTGCTATGCTGAAATTGACCCCTAGACGGAGCACCACTGTAACTGCCAGTACCACGAGGCCTCTTAGCCTCTCTCTCCTCTCGCTCTCTGCGGCGATCTGTCTCAATGTGACGGGCAGCATCAACCACCTCCTCAAAGGTAACCGTAGAAACTCTCTCCCGGGTCATCAATATGCGGATGGGATAAATAAGACCATCAATAAATCTCCGGATCCTCTCCCTGTCGGTAGGAACCATCCACATGGCATGACGGGCCAGCTGTGTGAATCTCATCTCATACTGATTAACTGTCATCTCTCCTTGTTTCAACCACTCGAACTGACGTCGCAGCTCCTCCCTCTGAGACTGAGGTACGTACTTCTCCAAAAATACCGTGGAGAACTGCTGCCAAGTGAGGGGCACTGCCCCAGCGGGCCTACGCCTCTCAAAATCCTCCCACCACTGGAAAGCTGCACCTGTGAACTGGAAAGTGGTGAATGAAACACCGCTGGACTCTAGAATACCCGCGGTGCGTAGCATGCGCTGACATCTGTCAAGAAAACCCTGGGCATCCTCGCCCTCAGCTCCACTGAATGTCGGAGGCTGTAGCCTCTCAAATCTCTCCAAACGACGCCTGCTCATCGTCGGGCATAACCGGAACCACATATGCAGGAGCTGGTGCAACGGGCGCAACTGGCTGAACTGGTTCGGGTGTGTGAGCCACGGGGTCCGATTCCCTCCCCCGCGCCGTGAAGATGACATCGCAGCAGTAGCGACAACTACCGTGCCAATCCCGTGCACACCGATAATATCCGAGCCAAGGTCTCCTCGAAGACCCGAGTATCCGCTGGAATCTGGTCCTGAGTTTGGGCCACTGGTGTAGGAATCTGACCTTGAGTCTGGTCAGCTGGTGGGTCAGCAGGCACTGGCACTGCTGCCCTACCTCTACCACGACCACGGCCTCCGGGTGCCAATGGTGGTCGTCCGCCACGTCCGTTAGCTCGTGTTCTCGCCATCTGCGAGAGAATAGAATATGGAAAGATTTAATTTCATGATAACACAAATCGCACGATATGAATTCAAGAAAATGAGGTTTTTCCTAAAGTTTCGGTAGCCCTTCGAAGATAGATACGGACGTCTACGTACCGATCTGCGAAAGCCTACTAAACCGGCTCATGAAGGTTTTCTCAAAAGTTTTTTGGCATCTTGCTGTCACGATCCAAATCCGGCCGTGATGGCGCCCAACAATTAAACTAGGCCAGCCAGACCAATAATTACTTATCACATCAAATATCAGTCCCAAATGGACATCCCAAGAAGAATATATGAGTTAAAGAACTCCAATAATAATAATAATGAACAAAATACTGACACTCGCAAAGATCTGGAGTCACAAGTCTAGAGCCTATAACAAAACCCAACAGGAATAGAAAGTACTATATAGAAATACTCAAGTCCGAATACAAGATACAAAATAACATCTGGAAATGAGAAGAGAAGCTAGGTTCTGCGAACGTAGGCAGCTACCTCAGCAACTCGATATGACACTGCAAACGCTGGAAATACCTGTCTACTGCTCCTGTGTACCTGAGTCTGCACACAAAAGGTGCAGGGAGTAGGGGTGAGTACTAAGTACTCAGTGAGTAACAAATATATACATGTAGCTGACAGTAAGAAATCCACAAAATACCACAATATGAAGCTACACTACGGTCCGAATCTCCTACGAACTAGCAACAACAATACAATACAGCTACCACAGAGTAATTCAACAACTACAGATGCAATGCAATGCACATAACTGCTACGGCGTGTAGCCCGATCCCATTTAACGTCGACGGCGCTCACTGGGGGTGTGTACAGACTCCGGAGGGGCTCCTACAGCCCAAGCGCAATCCTGCTGCGGCGTGCAGCCCGATCCTCACATCAACCACTGCGGCGTGCAGCCCGATCCCATACTCAGTCCACAACAAGCAATTAAGTCACAAAACAATTCATTTTCCTTAATTCCAGTTCTCAATTCATAATTTATGAAAAATACTTTAACTTTATTAAATTTGTAAAAGCCGGTGACTTAGCATTTCAAAAGTGTGATTTCAATTTCCAGAACTGAGATCAGTGATTTAAGCAATTATAGCTATCACATAAATATTGTCCTCTAAGGACGCTACAGATCGGCACAAGGCCCCAAACAAGGCTTACAGCCCACAAATATAGCAAATACAGTGTATTTCCAACACTAACAACATATTTTCATTTCCTGGGATGGACCAAGTCTCAATCCCCAATCACAGTCAATCCCGCACCTGCCACGGTGTGCGAGCCACGCCCTATTAGCGTCACAATGTGCTACGCCGGGGTTTCGAACCCTCAGGCTACAATATACACAAACTACTCACCTCTAGCCGGTCGTCGAATCGTCCGCGATGCCTTTTCCTTTGAATTTCGATGCCTCGTGTGTAGAATCTAGTCAAATAACAATAATTATATCAATTACGGGTCAAAGCATCATAACCCACTTCAATTTATATGAAATTCGCAAAATTACACTAAGTTGGTAAAACCCGACTTTCGGTACGATTCTCGAAAAATTACGAAAGTCACATATTCGGAACCCTCATCTCAATACGAGTCTAAGCATATCAATTTTACCAAATTCGGACTCCATTTGCTCATTCAAAACCTTAATTTTCTAAAGTTCAAACCTAGAGTTAAATCTTCCATGATTTACCCCAAATCCTTCCATTTCCATGATATAATTGCATAATAATACCAATACTAATCATAGTTTAAGTCCATAGTTGCTTACCTGATGATTTCCCTTGAGTTTCTCTTAAAAATCGCCCAAATCGCCTCTAAAGCCGAGACCCAATTGTGTGAAATGTTCTGAAATTTTTCTCACTTCTGATACACTTAACTTACAGCGATTTACGCTTCTGCGGAAGAATTTCCGCTCCTACGCGTCTGCTTCTGCGGAGATTGGACCGCTCCCGCGGATATTTCCGCTTCTGCGGCTAGACGTCCGCTTCTGCGGACTCGCCTAAGCGGCTCCATTTCCGCTTCTGCGATGGTCGTTTCTGCGACTCCCAGTCCGCCCCCGCGTTTCCGCTTCAGCGGATAATGATCCGCTTCTGCGGTCGCCGCGCTTCTGCGGCTCCTGGTCCGCTTCAGCGCACCCGCTCCTGCGCCCAAAATTCCGCAGGAGCGGAAACAACAGAAGCAGTGCACCAGTTTCTGCAATTTTCCATATTTTGCTCCCGATTAACCATCCGAAAACACCCCGAGGCCCCCGGGACCTCATTCAAACACACCAACACATCCTAATTCCTTATTCGAACTTGTTCCAATCATAAAAACACCATCCTAAACATCAAAATCACCAATTATCCACGGATTCAAGCCTAAGTTTCTTCAAAACTTTCAAAACTAACATTCAATCCAAAACCCGATCAAACGATGTCCGAATGACCTGAAAATTTGCGGACATATCCAAAATCACATAACGAAGCTACAGAAATTGTCGGAATTCCATTCCGACCCCCGGATCAAAATATCACCTACCATCCGTTTTCGCCAAAATTCAACATTCGCCAATTCAAGCTTAAAACTACACCGGACCTCCGAATTCAATTCCGATTGTTCTCCTAAGCCATAAATGATCCCCCGGAACTAGTCGAATCATCAGAATTCGATTCCGAGCATTCTAACTCAATAGTCAACTCTTGGTTGACTTTTCATATTCAAGCTTTCTTCAAACATGCTATTTGTTTCATTTTCAATCCAAATCACTCCTAACTCACCCGATATACTCTAATACTGTTTTAAAAGCATAATATATGTAAATGCAAGGTAACGGGGTGGAAATTCTCGTAACGACGGGCCGGGTCGTTACACCTGTTTGCGGCGTAGTAAATGGATAGAAGTTTCCATGTTATTTTAGTGTGGTATGGTATATACGATGAGTCATGGGAAGTTGATAATGGCATGTCCAAGGTTTTGAGATCAGTTCATAATATATGGGAAGTCATTAAAAATTATTGAGCAGCGCGGGCAGCTGCAGGTGATTTAAGAATCGATCTTTATAGTGATTAAGGAAAAATGGTACCGCTATTCTAGTGATATGGCAGGGTATATGGTCAAAAGGACAACGTAATGTAAACTGATAATATCTAGTGGTATGGGGGTATTCTCTTGTTGGATCGATTGTGATGATTGAGTTGTTGATGGCATAGGGAAATGTCTGAACGACTTTCGTGGTATGAATGGATACTTGATGTGTGTTAAGTATTCGTACAGTGGGGTGTGGACTCTGGCATGGTGATTCATGTGTTATATAGATGATGGAGACTAGAAGTTCTCGTAATCCGCCTATGCAGTGGTTGTATATCGTGTGTATCGGCACCGTTTAGCGATCATTGGAAATTGGAAGCCCTAGTGGCTCTCTCTTAACTTGATATGACGAATTTGGGTTATGCTACTTGATTGCAGACTGGTCGTCATAAGTTAGGTTGTCTAGACTAAGGTGATATGGACTATGATGAAAATGGCACAAAATGCATAGCAGCGTGCATCAGAGAATGCTCCAGCAGGGTAGTTGTACCCAGGACCAGCAGGCGGCTGGTAGGTAATGCTTTGGCAGTTGGGCCTTTGTGGCGAATATCAGTGCAGAGGTTTCTACTATTGACCCAGTTCTGGTATTGTGGGAAACTTTGTAGGATGCGTTTCTTGTGGACGAGCTTGAGGCTATATATATGTCTATTGTAATGAGCAATCTGACTTGGTGTGCATTTCTTTTGCGATATTTATGCGTGGATCGGGTGGCACGCCGCCATGGGTTATTTGGATCGGGTGGCATGCCGCCACATGTATGGTATCTGGATCGGGTGGCACGCCGCCACGGGTATGTTATTTTGAGCAGGTTGCACGCCGCAACCGTGTGATTTGAAGAATAGTTTTTCCATATGTTACCTTGTGTACTATACTTCTTAGTCTCTGAGGAAACTCAGTGTTGGGTGTCTCTCGGCGAATGGTGCATCGGTTGTGTCCTTACGAGATTTGATGACGTATATTAATTGTTTCACCGTGGGTGAGATTGATTGATTGAGTTCAGACCTAAACCTGTGCGTGACTGACTGTTTTGAGCATGATGACTTGAGGTGCTTCATGGGTAATGGTGTTTGGATAGAATCAGGAGTCTTGGCAAGGCCACGTGATGTTATGACATTTCTAGGAGTATTCAGGTACTCTAATTCTATGATGTGAGACGAGATCTCAGTTATGTGTTGTGATGGTATTGAGGAATTTAAATTACAGCTCTTTAGTTGAGGTAGTTGTCATGATTTAAGCATGTTCAAGCGTTTCTTATTGGAGCATGTGTTGTGCTCGTCGTGGCTTAGGCTGGTGTTGAGGTGTCACATCACCAGCGCGGTGTGTTATTATTGGAACGATCGTTGGATCCATTAATGAATGCGGGCGTATGTGGTTTCAGCTGGTTAGGAAGGTGATATCGAGGTTTGGCTCCGAAATCTATTGTGGTATCAGTTAAAAAGGGAAATGGATTCATGAATGGATGACTTGGGAGATGGATTCGATATATCGCGTGTTCGATTGCCGTGGGCAATATATGAAGGTGTTGGAATAAGACTTTAGCTAATGGAAAGAGGTTTTTTAGTTAGTACTTGGTAAGGTCAGACATCTATTGGTTTGCCTCTAGTACAACTCTAGGTACGCTCGAGGACGAGCGTTTATTGAAGTTAGGGAGAATGTAATGACCCGGCCCGTCGTTACAGGAATTACCACCCCGTTACCTTGCATTTATATGTTTTATGCTTTTATATCAGTGTTAGAGTTTATCGGGTGAGTCAGGAGTGATTCGGGTTGAAAATGAGGCAAATGACTTTTTTGAAGGAAGCTTGAATACGAAAAGTCAACCTGGAGTTGACTATTTAGTTAGAGTGCCCGGAATCGGATTCTGATGATTCGACTAGTTTCGGAGGATCATTAATGACTTAGGGGAGCAATCAGAATCGAATTCGGAGGTCCGGTGTAGTTTTAGGCTTGAATTGGCTAAGGTTTAATTTTGGCGAAATCCTAACGGTAGGTGAGATTTTGATACGGGGGTCTGAATGGAATTCCGACAATTTCTGTAGCTTTGTTATGTGATTTTGGATATGTGTGCAAATTTTCAGGTCATTCGGACGTCGTTTGATCGGGTTTTGGATTGAATGTTAGTTCCGGATGTTTTGGAGAAACTTAGGCTTGAATCCGTGTGAAAATGGTGATTTTGATGTTTAGGATGGTGTTTTTATGATTGGAACAAGTCCGTATCATGTTTTGGAATAGGTTGGTGGTTTTTGTTGGGGTCCCGGGGGCCTCGGGATGAATCCGGGGGTCCAAACAGACCATTCTTGGCCAAAAGAAAGAGCTGGTTTGCTGTCATAAGTGCAGCAGGTAATTTCTCTCCGCGATCACAGGGCGAGGGACGCGATCATGTAAGGCCAAACGGAGGAGAGATGCGATCGCAGGAGACATGGTCGCGATCGCGTAGAGTAACCCAATCGTTCATCGCGGTCGCAGGAGGGTCTGCGCGATCGCGTAGAAGAAAAATATGGTCCGGGTTTTTGTGATACGCAATCGCATGAAGGGAGCCGCGATCGTGTGAGGCCGGTAATTTGTGCATCGCGATTGCGTGAGGGGAGTCGCGATCGCGTAAGAGAATTTAAATGCATGACAGAAACAGATTTAAACCAAACCAGACGTGAGGGTTTCATTATTTACTCTGTTTTTGCACCACTTTGAGAGAAAATTGATAGCTTTGAAGAGAGGAGTCAATGGGGAAACATCGGAGGTAAATTTCATGACTCAAAAACGTAATTATATGATAGAATTAACATCAATCTTCATGAATTTGGGTAGAAACTGTGATGAATTATGGCCTTGGTATTGAAAATGAATTGTTGGATTTTGAAAGGCCATTCGAACTCCGATTTCGATACATTTTATATGCACGGACTCGTGGAGAGATGAGGATTACATTGGTACTAATTTCGGAATTTTTTGGGTAGCGGGCCCGGGGTCGGGTTTTGCCAACTTAGCGTATTTATGCGTATTTCATGTAAATTGAAGTGGGTTATGTTTCTTTGACCCGTAATTGACATAATTGTTGTGGTTTGATTAGATTCTACGCGCGAGGCAGTGAATTCGAAAGGAAAAGCCATTGCGGACGAGTCTACGACCGAATAGATGTGACTAGTTTGTGTATATGATAGCCTAAAGGTTCAAAACCCAGGCTTAGCACATTGTGACGCTAGTAGGGCGTGGCTCGAACCTCGTGGTAGGTGCGGGATTGATCGTGAAAGGGAGATTGAGACTTGGTCAATCTCGAATATTAATAAAATGTTATTAGTGGTTGAAAACACTATATTTGATAAAATTGTGGGTTGTAAGCCGTGATTGGGGCCTTGTGCCGACCTGTAGTATCCCTAGGGGATAGTTATATATGTGATAGCTATATTTGCTTAAATCACTGATCTCAGTCCTGGTTTGAAATTACAGTATTGAATTACTAAGTCATCTGTTTTGGAAAAATTAAATAAAAGTTAAAGTATTTTTATAATTTATGAACTGGAACCTGGAAATAATAATAATTTGAGCTGCTTTGTGACTTATATGATTGTTGTGGACTAAGGATGGATCGGGATGCACGCCGTTGCGGTTGATATGATATGAGGATTGGGCTGCACGCCGCAGTTGTATTGCGCTTGGGCTGTAGGAACCCCTCCGGAGTCTGTACACACCCCCAGTGAGCGCCGTCGACGTTAAATGGATCGGGCTACAGGCCGTAGCGGTTATATACGTTGCATTGCATCTTTATCTGTTGAATTATCTGTGATAATTGTATTGTACTGTTGTTGCTAGTTCGTAGGAGGATCAGACTGTAGTTTAGCTTCATTTTATGGTATTCTGTGGATTTCTTGCTTTCAACTACTTGTATATATTTATTACTCACTGAGTACTTAATACTCACCCCTACTCCCTTCACCTTTGTGTGCAGATTCAGATACTCAGGAGAAGTAGACGGGCAATCCAGTTTTTACAGAGTCACATCGAGTTACTAAGGTAGCTAGCGACGTTTGCAGAACCTAACTTCTCATCCCTTTTCAGTTGTTACTTTATGTTTGGATTTGAGTATTTCCATACAGTATTCTCTACTATTGTTCGGTTTTGTTTAGAGGCACTAGACTTGTGACTTCAGATCTTTTGGAGTGTTAGTTGTTTTCGCACTTCTCAGTATTTTGTTCGTATTTTTATTATTGGAGTTCTTTGACTCACATATCCTTCTTGAGTTATCCATTTGGGACTGATATTCATTTGTGATAAACAATTGTTGGTATGGTTGGCCTAGTTTAATTGTTGGGCGCCATCACGACCGGATTTGGGTCGTGACAATTGGTCATAAACTTAGGGCAAGAAGCCCAAAAGTTAAGGATAATAGGTCCTGAACCTAGACTAACAAGCTCAAAAGTTAAGGACAATAGGTCCTGAACTTAGAGCAACAAGCTAAAAATTTATGGACACTTGGTCCTAAACTTATAGTTACAAGTTCAAAAGTTAAGGATACTTGGTCCTGAACTTGGACGAACAAGCTCAAAAATTAAAGACAATAGGTCCTGAACTAAGACTTACAAGTTCAAAAGTTAAGGGTAACTAGTCCTTAACTTAGAGTTACAAGCACAGAAATTAAGGGCTGGTGGTCCTGAACTTCGAGTTCCAAGTTCAAAAGTTAAGGACATATAGTCCTGATGTCCTGAACTTAGAGTTACAAGTTCAAAAGTTAAGGACATATAGTCCTGAAGTCCAAAACTTAGAGTTACAAGTTCAAAAGGTAAGGATAGGAGTGGGCATCGGACGGTTCGATTATGAATATTATCAGTTTCCCTATCGGTTATCGATTTACATATATCACCTGATAACCAAACCGATAAGATATTGATTATCGATTAGTCGATTATCGATCATATCGGTTTACTCATATAAGATAAAACAACTAAAATATTTTCACAATGTGTAAAACAGTTTCGATATAAAAATTATTTTGCTAAAACAGTTGCTAAAACTCTTTTTAGAACTTTTCTATTTCACAAGAATTTAAATTTACTGCAACATCTAAGAAAATAAACACTAACCAAAGTTTTTATCTTTCATTCTTCAACCCAAAAAATATAAACAAATATACCAATATGAGTCAGTGGCAACAAAATAGAATATCACTCATATTTTTACTTCGACACTTAATGCAAATATAAGAGATCTTAATGAATAACAAATACAAGTTGCCATGATGCACATGTTTGTAATGCAATTTTTATATCTGTCAAAAGAAATAGTAAGAAGTTGAGTTACTACCCTTTGATTGCTTTGAAGACTGAACAACTTCATCAAATAGTTCTGCTAAATATAGAACAAATAGTTCACTAACAATAGAACAATAAAATTAAATATGCAACAATAGAACAGAGTTCAACACTTCAACTAATAGTTCAACACTACAAACGGTCCAAAGTAATAGCTCAAACACATTAACAATACAAAGTAGTAACAACCTTAAGATTTACAAGTCCAAAGTCGAAACATAGTACTAATAGTTCAAATTCAAGTAACAGCACAAAAACTACTCAATCCTTACAGGCTTCACCAAATTGCGCTCATACCTCATTAAGGACTCAGTACCAGTTTCTCGTGCATTATAACGTAAAACAAGATGACAATGACTACATCTTACTTTCTACCATTCATCTTCACGTTCTTCAATCCTTTCATAGTGACTCCAAACATGAGAGATAGCTTTGACACCACAAAGTCGAGGCATGGTTGTCCTATTAAACATAAAAAGAAATTTTTTTAAGTCAAGTAATATTTGTCACCATATTATGTGTTATATAAGTTGAATTATTAAATCACCAAAGTTTTAAATCACAACTATCTAAGAGTCTATACATCATCATCACAGGGTTCGTTTCCATGATTGGCAAAATCTATGAGAATATATATTAACAAGTCAAATAATAAAAATATTAAATAAACTTTTTATAAAAATAATATACAATTCTAGTAGCCTTATTTACTTTCTTAATTTGCATATACATGATAGCAATAATCTCTAATTCAAGTAGTTGGCCAGTAAAATAACATCAATGTTCTTAAGATCTTCTTTGTTCAAACGACTAGCAGTAACCTTTGTACATTGATATCTACTTTTTTACTTAGTACAGATGTCACGCCCCAAATCGAGGGACATGACCGGCGCCTGACCGAGTTGCCCCAGTCAAGCGGACCTGGGTGCCTTTCATTCCCACGCGTTACCCCTGTGATGACTGTTTCTCATTAACCAAATATATTACTAATCATAATTAATTTCACATTAAACAAATAAAATGATACGAGTGATTCATTAACAAGATTTCAATTTTTACAACGCCCGACATAACACAATATATATACATAAGACTGGAGTCCCACAGTTTACATGTCTACAGAGCCTCTAGGATACAAAAAGGGGAATACAATACTTGCCGGTAACAAGGCTCCGGCTATACCTTACAAAACCAAAAATGAAATCTAAACCGAGTGGCATGAACCACACAAGGCCCCGAGGAAGAAAGGGGCTCACCAAAACGGGCAATGGAAGGAGAAGGATACTACTGCCGATGAGCTGAAGTGCCTGCTACTGATCCACCTACAATCATGACACGAATGTAGCGCCCCCGGCAAAAGGGACGTCAGTACACTTGAATTGTACTGGTATGTATGGACAAACTTTGTCCCAAGTAAACTCAAGCCATTAAATTACATCAACAATTAATTAAGCCACCCAACCATGTTTCCACATTTTCCTCATTTCAAATAATTCTCACACAAAGCACTTTCTACGATCAACCAATTTAACAATAACCAATCAATCACGTAAAGCACAAGTAGTCAAACAAAGGGGCACTCAGTGCCCCACAGGTTGCAAACTCTCCTGCTGTCTCCTTTCACAATTTCACATTATTGATTTTTGTATCAATTTTCAATAGCGATTTCGATCGCTTTCCATCCTTATCGCCCCTGACCACCCTTATTACCTCGGCCACCCTTATCACCCCAACCCACACCTTATTTCACCATGTTGCGGCGCGCAACACGACCCCGCCTTACAGTTGAAAACACAACAATTTCAAACAGCAGATAAGGTACTACACACAATTTCAACAAGTTCAAATAGGCAACTTACACATTGGTTCATGTTCTCAATTTCTTCTCAATTCAATATCACAACCATGTTACAATATTTCCACAATTCAAGTGTTTCATCTCTTTCCACAATAAACCAATTCTCAAGTTGTTTCGTTTGTTTTCCACAAGGTGCCATATAGGCCATCATAGTCATTATTCACAATTCTTTTGCCAAATTAAACTCTCATTTTACATCACTCATAACTCAACAACAAACTTTGAATATCCAACAACAACATCAAGAATTTCACACAATTTGTCAATTTAACACGAAACAAACAAACTTCACACATATAGGCGATTTCACAAGAATCAAAATTAGCCATACATACCCGGTGATGATCTTTCTTCCTACTTTATGCTTACCCAAGATATCCTACTCTTGCCAACCTTGTTCTTGAAGACTCTTACTTCTACTCACTTCTTTTTACTAGAAATCAAGTTCAATAATCATGCATGAGTGTAAAAATTCTATTTTCAAAAGCTATTATATGCAAACCTCTCTTTACCCAATTAAAACTGAAAATCAAAGAAAATAGTTAGGGTTTTTACCTTGAAAAGATTGGGGAAGTTGAATCCTTGCCCTAGGATCCCTTGGAATTAAATGGTTGGAACAATCTTTGAAGATGAAAGATTTCTCTCTCTAAAACCCCTCTCTTCTCTCTCTAATTTTTGGTAAGATAATATGAAAAAATGAAGAAGAAGTGTGTTATATTAAAGAAGAGATCGGGTCAAAATGTTACAAAATCTGGGGCCGGGGTCAAATATGCGGTCACTATGCGACCGCAGAATCCACATGCGGTCCGCAAAGTGACCGCAAAAATGGCCTCAAAGTTATGCAGGTTCTGTTAAGGAATGCGGTCACTATGCGGACCGCATGTTGATTCCGCGGTCGCAAAAGTGCACCGCAGATTTGACATGCGATCGCATATCGACCGCACTTTTGACACGATTTTGGGCAACTCTCTGGAACGTTTTGCGGCAAGAATACGGTCCGCGTATCAGGTTTGCGGTCGCATTCTTGACCGCATATTTGACATTTTTCGGAAAAATTAATTCTCTACATTTTTGAAACTTAAATCACTACCAAGGGTCCGAACCGCGGCGAGCTTGCGAGCCGCGAAGAATTCTACGCATTCCTAACACATTATTCGGACCATGACACCACAACTACTAGGTTTTATGCACAAAATTTTTTTACGGGGCCTTACATCCTCCCCCCTTAAGATCATTCGTCCTCGAATGAGGATTTTGAAATAAATGAGTTGGTTTTGAAAGACATGATATGCAACCATCAAAATTTTGACTAACTCTTATATTTTAGAAAAATTTCGCCGGAGTTTCCTTTGTATTATGGACATATCCACCTGTCAGAGGGCCCCCGAAACACATTACCAAACAACAATACACAAATACAACACCTTTCACAACTGGGTATACACTTTCTTACCTCAACGAATGCACATATTCTATCACATTGTTACAATTGCACAAAAACTAGTCACTTCAATGAATTCTTACCTTATTAAACCAATTTAACACCATGTACACTCAACAAACCATTACCAATATATACTTACTATTAGTTGTTTATTAAACACATAAATCTTTATAAGGCTTTCATTTGTCAAGAACGGTTCAAGTGACCCAAGGTAACAACACATTTAACTCATTACAAAATGAAGGAGACTTTACTAATACTAAGAGGGAAACAACTTAGACAAGATGACAGTTACTAAGAGTAGGAGGGTTACCTACTTTCTTCTAGGCTTGATCGAACAAATGGGGGTACTTTTCCTTCATCTCTTTTTCTGCTTCCCATGTGGCCTCCTCAACTTGTTGACTTCGCCACAATACTTTAACAGAGGTAACTTCCTTATTTCTCAACTTACGGACTTGCCTATCAAGAATGGCAACTGGAACTTCTTCATATGACAAATCTTCATTAACCTCTATAGCTTCGACTGGCATGATGGTTGGTGGATCTCCAATCATTTTCTTTAACATGGACACATGGAATACCGGATGCACTGATGACATCTCATGAGGCAACTCTAGCCTATAAGCAACTTGACCAATCCTTTGAACGATCCGATATGGCCCGACATACCTAGGACTCAATTTCCCTTTCTTTCCAAATCGCATGACTCCCTTCATAGGAGATACCCTCAAGAACACCCAATCATCAACTTGAAACTCCAAATCCCTTCGACGAACATCTGCATAGGACTTTTGACGACTCTGTGCTGTTTTCATTCTCTCCTGAATAACCTTGACCTTTTCCATAGCTTCGTACACCATATCCGGCCCTAGCAATTCCGCTTCACCTACCTCAAACCACCCGATTGGCGATCTACATCTTCTCCCGTACAATGCCTCAAACGGGGCCATTTGAATGCTAGCATGATAGCCGTTATTGTAAGCAAATTCTATCAGTGGCAAGTGTTCATCCCAATTACCTTTAAAATCTAAGACACAAGCCCGCAACATATCTTCAAGCGTCTGAATGGTCCGCTCGGCCTGTCCATCGGTCTGTGGATGGAAAGCTGTGCTGAGATTCACCTGAGTTCCCAAACCTTGCCGAAACTTCTTCCAAAAGTTAGCGGTGAACTGAGCCCCGCGATCTGAGATGATAGAAAGTGGAGTGCCATGAAGCCTTACTATCTCCTCGATGTACAATCTTGCATATTGCTCCGCAGTATCAGTGGACTTGACAGGCAGGAAGTGAGCTGATTTGGTGAGTCGATCTACTATCACCCATACTGAATCGAACTTACGCTGAGTGCGAGGTAACCCCACCACGAAATCCATATTGATCATCTCCCATTTCCACCTTGGTATTTCTATAGCTGAGTTAATCCACCAGGCCGTTGATGCTCGGCCTTCACTTGTTGACAGTTCGGACATTTAGCTACAAAGCCCGCCACATCCCTTTTCATACCGTTCCACCAATAAATCTCCTTGAGATCGTGATACATTTTCGTTGAACCAGGGTGCACGGAATACCTGGAAGTATGAGCCTCTGCCATCACTCTTTCCCGAAGCTCGTCCACATCCGGAACACATAGCCTATCTTGACACCGCAATACACCATCTTCGCTGCTGAGTACAAATGCTGAGGTCTTGTCATTCATGACTGCTTCCTTCACCCGAACCAATGCTGGATCCATGAACTATTTTTCCTTGATTTCCGCGACCAATGATGATTCTGCTCCATTATGCACCAAGATATCCCCCTCGTCTGACGCCGAAATACGAACCCCCAAGCTGGCTAATTGGTAGACCTCTCGAGCCAGGGGTCTCCGATCCACACCCAAATGAGCCAAACTACCCATGGATTTCCGACTAAGAGCGTCAGCTACCACATTTGCCTTCCCTGGATGGTACAATATGTCCATATCATAGTCCTCGAGTAATTCTAACCACCGCCGCTGTCTCAGATTTAGCTCCTTCTGCTTGAACAAATACTGGAGGCTCTTGTGGTCTGAAAACACATCTACATGAACTCCATAAAGGTAGTGTCGCCATATTTTCAAGGCAAACACAACAGCTGCAAGTTCCAAATCATGCGTCGGATAATTCTTCTCTTGGTTCTTGAGTTGTCTGGAAGCATAAGCTATAACCTTTCCGTGCTGCATCAATACACATCCCAAACCGACTCTGGAGGCATCACAATAGACTACAAATCCCTCTCTGCCTTCTGGCAAGGCCAATACTGGTGCCGAGGTCAATCTTGACTTCAGTTCTTGGAAACTTTTCTCACATGCTTCGGACCACTGGAACTTAACTGCTTTCTGCGTCAATTTAGTCAACGGGGAGGCAAGGGTTGAGAATCCCTCTACAAACCTCCGATAGTACCCTGCCAGACCCAAAAAGCTGCGAATCTCTGTCGGGGTCGTGGGTCTAGGCCAATCTTTCACCGCCGCAATCTTCTGAGGATCCACCATAATTCCCTCACTGGAAATAACATGCCCTAGAAAAGCTACGGACTCCAACCAAAACTCACATTTTGAGAACTTGGCATACAATTGATGCTGAAGAAGGGTCTGCAATGCTGCTCTGAGGTGAACGGCATGATCTTCCCCGCTCCGAGAGTAGATGAGAATATCGTCAATGAATACAATCACAAAGGAATCTAGGAATGGCTTGAAAACCCGATTCATAAGGTCCATGAAAGTTGCTGGGGCGTTGGTTAGCCCAAAAGACATAACCAAAAACTCAAAGTGACCATAACGAGTTCTGAAGGCGGTTTTAGGAATATCCTGCTCCCTGATTTTCAACTGGTGGTACCCGGACCTCAAATCAATTTTTGAGAAGAACTTTGCTCCCTGCAATTGGTCAAACAGATCATCCACTCGAGGCAAAGGATATTTATTCTTGATGGTGACTTTGTTGAGCCGCCGATAATCAATACACATTCGAAGTGACCCATCCTTCTTTCTGACAAAGAGAACCGGAGCACCCCACGGCGACACACTCTGTCGTATGAACCCTTTCTCTAATAAATCCCTCAGCTGCTCCTTTAACTCCCTTAACTCTGCTGGCGCCATTCTGTATGGTGGAATGGATATTGGCTGAGTATCTGGCAATACATCAATTCCGAAATCAATCTCCCTATCCGGCGGGATGCCCGGAAGCTCATCTGGAAACACTTCAGGAAATTCATTCACAATTGGCACGGACTCGAGGGTAGGCACCTCTGAGGTGGTATCCGTTACCCGAACCAAGTGATAGATACACCCTTTCTTAATCATCTTCGAAGCCTTAAGGTAGGAAATAAACCTACCCCTTGGCACTACACCATTTACTCTCCATTCAATAACTGGCTCGTTAGGGAACTCGAGCCTCATAACTCTCGTTCGACAGTCAAGTTTGGCAAAGCACGAATAGAGCCAATCCATCCCCATAATTACATCAAAATCTACCATCCCAAGCTCAATAAGATCGGCCGTGGTATCACGACCACCCACCGTAACAACACAATTCCTATAGACTCGTGAGGCTGTAATAGAATCACCGATTGGAGTCGACACAGAGAACGGCTCATGAAGCTGTTCGGGTACTATCCCAAAACTTGAAGCAATGAATGGAGTAACATAAGACAAGGAGGACCCCGGATCAATAAGGGCATAGCAATCAATAGTCTGAACAGACATGATACCTGTAACAACATCTGGAGAAGCCTCCGCATTTTGGCGGCCACTCAATGCATAGAATCGGCTAGGTCCACCCCTACCCTGAGCTCCACCCCTAACTGCACC